>CM057004.1:118938171-119180671 GCA_029891345.1 Dryococelus australis | reverse complement strand
AGATGGGCCAGGGTTTTAAGAAGGCCGTTGTGGTTCGGATCTCAGTGGGGATGTCTGAATAAGTGATCTGCATAAAGTACACGGCATGGCACGGCACGTACGCGCTCAGAGCGGCCGCAAGCAGCAGATAGATACTGAAAGATAAATGCTCAGGCAGCAGCATTGATAACGCAGTGAAATACAGTAAAACCCCTCTATTACGACCTAATCTCGAAGAACCGTATATATGTATATATCTTTAATAATAATTTATATTTTAATAATACATAGTCTAATCTTTTCGCTCACTTTCAATGGCCACGTCATACTGTTTAGGCCTTCTTTTTTACGACAAGGGGTGGTCCAATATGCCTTTCTTGGGTATCAAATTAATCAGGAGACGTCCAGCTATTAAAATACACATATAATATTTATATTTAGTTTTTAAAAAGTGGTTTTTTATGCGCTACAGACGATTGAACATGAAAAAATGGTAAGTTGGGGGGCATAGGGGTTAGGGGTGGGTCACAATCGGACCAAAATTTTCCAAATTTTTTATTACCACCTCCCCCCCCCCCCCCCACACTATTACGACCCTATTCTCGGGAACCGTGAGGGGTCGTAATAGTGAGGTGAGCACAGGGAGTGCATGAGTTATCTGTGCTGTGGTAGCGCCGATAACGTGGCACAGTGGAGCCAGTATGGGCGGTGTGAGACCCGCGCTGCAGCACCCAAGGATAATGGGCACGTGGAAGGAAAGATAGTCTATACAGGAGAGCAGGCCAAAAGACTGGCTGCTGCCTATTATTTACTTGTTTATATTTTGGTATTGCATTTTGATAATGTTGCATGCAGATGTCAAAATTGGCAACTGGAAATCACAGCTCCAATTTACTCATTTGATAGAGACATGAAACTTAAATAAAGGTGTCATATTAACAATATAATAAATAATTCAAGTCTCTGGTTCGTTTCTCCATATTTTTATTTCAAATTAAAAAAAAGTAGTTCACATTCTTCAGTAATGCTAAGTCACGAAAACATTCAACTTAACAAGTCAAAGACCAGCGCCACAGTGGTTCATTTATTATTCACGTCACTTAAAACTTGCTTTGCGAGAGAAAATTAAGAAGGCAGGAGGGATGTCGGTTCCCTCGTGGCACCCTAGCGACCTCCCACACCGGCGGTAATAATTTAGTAGGAAGGAGTTTACTGGCTGTGAAAATACTTGAAGTTAAAACAAAGAAGTTGTGGTAGTGGGTGCTTGCTGGTGTGGGCAATATTTTCCACGCTCCTTTGTGGGCTTGTGGTAGACTGTTACTGAGTGGTAGATGCCTGGGGCTCAAGTCGCCATGTGCCTACCCCCACTCCTTGCACCAACGTGTCAACAACCTGACCAGATAATGGCATGGCATGGTACGGAATCCTTAGAAATATGTGCAACCCCCATCGCAAAACTTTTTCCCACACCATGCCGAACTGCATCGTAGTAAAAAAAAAAAAATCAAAATTTTAGAACATTCTTTAAGGAAAAAATGTCTACGAAAGTAGTAAAAGCTTTTATCCCCAAATGCTGATGCAACCTCATCTATGATTTCACAAAAAGCAAACACATGATAGATAAACATTCTAACATGGCCAAAACTGTAATACTAATCAGCAATTACAATTCCTCGTAAAACAAAATAAAATATACCAAATGACATGATTTCATTATTATAAATTGCATCATTACATTGTTAACCATTTTTGACTGAGTTTCGACACGTGACTTCCGGCCGAATGGAATGCAAATCATCACTGAGTTTCTGTTGCATTAAAATTGCAAGTAATGAACAAAACAACGAAAATATTACAAGATTGCCATCTTGCACTGTTTAGCAACAATAAATGCGAAAAACTTGCAACACGAGAGATATACTTGCCAAACAAAGCTATGGCGCCATTTTGACTGGTGTTTCTTGGTTGAGCACGCTGGCCAACCTGGGCGGCCAGAAGTTCTCTACTGCATGAAGGGTTGCCAACAATCCGTGAAATAGTCCTGCTTCATGTATACAGTACACTATTTACGCTATATACACTCCAAACAGTTTAATTTCAAAGACCAGAGTTCACCATTGTGCAATATTGGGCAGCACGCAATAAAAAAACCGTTGGTGGCAGTGAAAAATAATCACACCAACATTAACCTAACCAAAAAACTAACACAAAAGAACAGTGTGCAAATAACTGTAAGCTATGACACACAACCTAACAATAGTTAAAAGTTTTTTATTTTCTTTTTGTGTACCATGCATAAGGAATTGAGCTACTAGTGTTCGTGAAATCATTGTCTGTGTTGACTCCTGTCCAGCCCCTTTCCCTTTCATTTGGCGTTATATATCTAGTTTACGCGAACCAGCTAAGGCAAGTTTTCCTGGCTTTAGGTTTACTGTACAGGTAGTGCAGTATTGTAGTTGCCGGACTGCTCACCTCTCACCATGAAAAATCAGGTTCCATTCCCAGTAGGGTGAACCCAGAATTGTGGTGCTCTCTCTTTCTCACACACACTCTCATTTTCATTTTCTTTCCCTTTCTCTGTCATCTTCACTCTTTTTCACTCTCTTTTTTGCTCTTTTGCTCTCACGCTCTCAAACTCTTTTTCTCTATCTTGCTTTCTTTGAATTTCACACATTCTTGGTTCCTTTTCCTCTCTCTTGCTCTCACTGCATCCCACTTTCACTTTCTTGCTCTCTTTTACTCTCTCATCTTTACTCTCAAGCTCTGTTCTCACACTTTTGCTTTCACTTACTGTTTCTTTCACTTTCACTCTTTCTTACTCTGCCATTAAGGAGCATTGTATCTTGGAGGTATATATATTATTACTGCTAGTCACAATGTGCATCGTGAAATGCAGGCAGGCAGGAAGTGGAAGTGTGCCAGGAGAGTGTGTCACCTGTTGCAGGCTCATCCAGGAGGAGAAGCAGTCGACAGAGGCACGAGCGGAGGAGCTGGAGTCACGGGTTGGCTCTCTAGAGCATATGAACCTGCTGGTGCGCGGGCGCAGCTTTGAGCGCACGTCCCCGCCGCTAAGCGGGCGTTCCACCCCCAAGTCCCACCACTCACCGCAGCGAGACTACCTCCACAAGTACCACACGGTGAGCAACATTTTCTTTGCCTAGCTGTCGCACTGTGCCCTCTTGGTGTGTGTTCTGTGTTCCGTGGTTGTGTTCACCCCTCCCCACCCCTCACTTCACCACACCCTCACTCTCACTACTTCTCTACTCTCACCTCTGTGTGTACGTGTGTGCGGCCGGGCCATTGGGACTACAGCATGGTGTCCTCGTGAACATTGTCACTAGCTCTCTGGTGAATGAAGGCTACCATCGAGCACAGGTGTCTCGACTGTCTTACAACTGCAACATCTATATGCTTATACGCTGTTCATGGTAAAGTGAGCACTTTTCAGGCCCGTTACTTTTTTCCTATGAGCCATTTTTTCCTCTTCCACCACTTATTAATATAAATATTGCCATGTAAATGATAAGCACAGTGTATATACGTATTTCACAGGATTCAAAGTTAATGTCAGAAGTTACAATAAATACTTATTGACTATTATTCCAAATGAAAGGGCTTCAAAAAGTACACACTTTACTGTGGATAGCCTATTCCTTTTCCTTTTTGATACTTACTGCATTTCACTTTTTAAATGTTATAAATTTGTGGGAATGGTTAAAGTAACTGAATTATTAATCATTTCCAGTATTTTCGGTTCAGCAGACACAAAGTTATTTTTAACAGAAAACCTCAGTTTTTTTTTTATAAAAATAGATTAAACATAACTGCTGTGGAAAACAACTTAGTGAAATGTTTTTCAGAGTGATTTTTGCAGCCATGAATACTAATTGTCCAGTATTCTAATGCTCTTGTACTGCATTTTGTTAATACAGCGTGAGCCTTGTTGGTCTGATTGTTTACTTTTCTAGGAGGATAGTGTTTGGATTATCAAACTCTCTAGTCATTCTTCCTTGCAGTCATTCTTCCTTGCAGAATGTTTGCACACCAAGTGTGTGTCAGAATGTAAGCAGGTGTAATTGAAACTATGACTGGAGATGTTTTTATTTGCAATCCCATTGTATCATCAGTCATATTTAACAGTGAGTCATACAGTTTTTGGGATACGCTTTATTTGAAACAGCGGAACATGCATTGAAATTAAAGGCTTTGAAAGAGAAAAATACATTGAGCAATTGTGAAAGTAACAAAAATTTACGAGTGTTTAAAAGTATAGATTGTCGTTAAGGAAGGTATATGAAAAGTTTTTGCAAGTCATGAACTCCCGAAACATAAAATCAAGAATATAATTTGACATGTCCATCACCAGTAGCAGTTGACACGTACCGCTTACACCAATGTAATATAAACGACTGCAGCTTATCCAACGTGCTTCTACTAACTACAGGAACCATCAACCAGACATCTAGCAAAAAATGTTCTCGTCAGAGAGATATGGAAGATATTTGATTTCCCGGACTGTTCCTGACCCCCCCCCCCCCCCCCTCCTCTACCCTTCTCTCTCTGCTAAGAGTCTTTACACGCATGAAGGAGCAAACCAAGCACAATGTGTTACAAATGCATAGAGAGTGGACTGTACTCAAACACACTTCTGAATCACGGTAAACGAAAGATATTTTAAGCTACTGTGCAACGTGGCAGCCCCTCCTGACCCACCCGGCAGACAGTGTGTCGCCACACCGCTGAAGGCAGTCGTACTCTGCCGAGCGCCTGAGACTATTCTACGAGTGCGAGAGGGTAGTTCTCCCACACCGCGCACTCCAGGCAGACGTCACAGGAGCACGTCACATCTCCCACTCCAGGCTCGCCGTGCACTCCAGAGGAAGTGCACGGCAAGTAGCTGTCACTACTTGCTGGTAGTAACTCTTCAGTTAAGGTTAGGGCTTCTTCTAGGCAAACCCAGTTAGTGCTAGTTGTGATCAGTAAAGTTATTATTTCCCTTGCATCTAAGTAGGAGCTGGCCACCTTCACTCATATATGCTTAGGATAGGTACTTCTACAGTACAAACTTATTGGTAGAACATATGAGTCACCTAGGTATTTATTGCCTGAATAAATACCTAATCTTAAACGTATCAAACATTTCTTTGTTATAGTATTATATCCTATCTACTACCAGTATTCGACCACTAAGTGACAGGCAAGTGACAGAGCGTTTAACCTATAGTAGAACGTCAGTCCCCCTTCAGAGGTCTGTCAGTTATACACACACCTCATTCTTTGATGGACACCCATTCTGTTCACCTCTGTGTTCAGAACGGTAGAGCCTCCACCACTAAGACACACCCCACAGAGGCGGGACTGACCGGAGCGCCTAGTCAAGGTGCTGGCAGAGGTAGCTACTTGGGATTGGAGGCCCTACGTCTGTGGTCACACCTGGCAGTGGCAGGAAGGCGGTCTACGACCCACGACTCCAGGTGCTTGCACTGTTAGGCTGTCAGGGAGCGCACCACCAGCCATTGTCTGCTTACACGCCAAGTCAGGAATTGTCGATTGCTTGTCACATACAGGGAATCTGGTATGCTATCAGCCTATGCCATTCAAGAGCAGGCACGGAGCTCAATGAGCAATTAAGAAGGCAGAGTTCAGTACTGCCAAGCAGGTCTGTGCTGCAAACCTAGTAGCGCTGGGAGTCGATACTCCAAGGGGCAGGCCCAAGCCGCCCTTCACACGGGGAGACCGGCATCTCCTGTCGGTACCTACACGTTCTACTCTAACTCAGTGTGCACCAACTATGAGGTACATCTGGTGGTCTGAGCCCTAGTCAGCGGGAGCGACTTCAGACATGGGAGGGCCAATCCAAAAAACTGTGGTAGCTGGGCCAGTACAGAGTTGAACCAGCGCTACCACACCGACTACTACTGCAACCTGACATTGACCAACACCAGGGGAACCATGGACTCAACATGTCCCACCTGCAGCACTGCCACGCTACCAGCTAAAAACGCCCCGCCGAGCTCTGGTAAGTCTACCTTGTTCCAGAGGGCTGCTGTTGTTGTGAGGCACGTTGCCAGATCAAGTGTATCTGACTACGTACCTAGTATACATCCTACAAGGCTGATACTGGTATCCAGTAAAAAAGGGACTGAACTTCCCTCCTAAACGCGACTGATCTACCGCGAATAAAAGTCACTTGTCAAACAGAATTTAAGCGACACGCATCACAGTATCTGATAGAATGGAGTTGACATGGAAATTCAGCTGATGGAATAATGAACATATAGTAAGTCATGTTTCTGCTGCTTGAAAGCATGTTACCTCGCAGTGCAAGGCAGTCCAGTGAAGGAGGGAGGGAAGATACTCCTATACCAGCCACCTGCGAGAAGTTGATGTGTGTCGCTTAAACCCCGGTCGGCAAGAGACTTTTATTCTGCGCTACAATAGGGACTCAGTTCCCTTTCGTGCCGGATACCAGGGTATGTAATCGTATGGGTATGTAATCGGATGTACTAGGTCAAGCTACGTGATGCACATCAAAACTGGCCCTCTGGAGGCAAGGTAGATTTACCAGAGCTCGGCGAGGTGTTCTTAGTTGGTGACGTTGCAGTGCTGGAGGTGTGGCATGTGGATTCCTTGGTTCCACTAGCCTTGATGGATGTCAGGTTGCGGAAGTTGTCCGCGTGGTAGCGGTGGTTCCGCTCTGTGCTGGTCGAGCTGCCAATGTGTGGGTTAGCCTTCCCTAGCCTGGTGTCGCTCCTGCTGACTAGGGCTTGGACTATGTGTGAGTTACCATTACCACTTGGAATCTCCACCAGGGCAGTAGACAGGAGTACTGTTGAAGGGTACTCTGTCAGGACCTTGAGATATCAGGGCGTGAGAACCATGCACTGTTGATTCCTCACTGCTATGTGTAGATGAAGCTTCAGCAAAGTGTAGTCAAGTGTGATGTCGGGAACTACAGGTACGACAGTTTCTATTTAACCGACATGCCTTGGACTGGTGGAAACCACATGAGCAATTAAAACAAAGTTGGGCAAACTTAGCTAGCTTCTGCCGTTCTTGGGGAGATGCCTCTAGAATTGGGGACATTGATACACTCCATAGTCATCGCTGCAGACAGCACACTTAACATTCACATTGGTCACTGTGTTCACAGCAAATGACTGTGACTGGGAATGGCGCAGTAGGGTTTGTGGCTGCATAGTTGACCTTGACTTAGGTTGTGATGCAGTGGCTAGTTGCCATTCAGAGGCCTGGCGGTGTCCTTCTAGAAATGTTAGAAACTCTGTCACCTTTGGCAGCTCAGCTATCTTGCCATTTATGTAAGGTTCCCATTGGTTGTACAAAAAGGGGTTCAACTTGGTCTCAATGACATGGAGAAGCAATGGGTCCCACTTGTCCACACTAACATCTAATACACGCAGTGCAGCAATATGTTCATCTAAGATTGACATTAACCCATTTATTGATGCTGGAGAATCCAGTGATATTGAGGGAGCATGCATGATTGCATCTATGTGTAAAGACACAATAAGTAATTTTGTTATTATATAGAGTGTTCAATAATTCCCAGGCCACTTCATAATTCTTTTCAGTAAGTGACAATGCTTGGATTACAGACAATGCACATGCGAACTGGGATGATTTTAGATACGACAATCGCTCCACATTAGTGAGATTGGGATTGTCTATCACGTGCTTTTTCCCACCTAATCAGGCACTGATTAGGTGGGAAAAACTTGTCCAATCAGTAGGATTACTGCTGAAGTGCGGCAGTACGATGGTGGGGAGACAAGGGGATGAAGTAGCTGAGCAAGAACTGCATGCAGGCTTGGTAGACTACATATTGGGTTCTAAGGAGTTGCAAATAACAGTAATTTCTTAGAATAAGTGATCAAAACAATCAAACCTTTCTGAGTGCATCACGGCTTTGAAGTCTGTCTTGTCCTTACTTCTTAGTTCGTAGGCCAAATTATCATCTTCAAATGTTGAGCGTATCTAGGCCAAATTGCGGCAGGTAGCAGAAAACAGCTGCCTTTTGGTTGCATCTGTGAAAACCCTTTTGGCGAGTTCGGTTGCCCACCGTAACCTATTTTCCCAGTGTTCCAAGCTTCGATCTAATGCTGTTGCCTTGTCAGCCATGGAGAGAGACAAAATTCTTGAACTACAAAACTTCTTCAATCCACAGCTAAAACCAACAGCACATTGTATAGAATGTGCCCATAGACCAAGTTACCAAGAACTCTGTCACAATTAATATTACCGGTCATGGTTGAGGTAATTCGGAACACCAGAATGCAACGGTTCCAACTGCTTGAGCATCTAGTTTACGATTAATGTGTATGGTGCTGTTGAATTTTGATCACACATGTTCGTAAACATGGCACAATATATGTTCCTTGCTGTGTGTCTGTGAACAAAGCCGGTGCCGGCGAGAGAAAGAGGTTAGAGCAACACGGCGATAACAGGAACAAGCCACACCGATTCAAGATACTCACATAAACACAGCAAATGATGACGGAAGTTAATGTTTCAACTTGAAACTTACACCTTTAAGGCTTAATGAACAGTAACAAATGCCATGCGGCCAACAGCATTACTGAAGTTGTGTGGCTCTGTAGTGGCACCAAGTTCAAACACATGTTTTAAACGTCTCATTTTAAAGCTATGCTCCTAGTCACTATTTGGATTCAAACCCTCACAACACTTTAAACACACAATTTTAATTATTTGCAGTCTCAACAGTGTATTTACTATCGTGGTTTATTGTGTTCCTGTTTTGTTTATTCTGTCTGAAATAAAAAATGATAACTTGATAAAAACTAATTTTTGAAAAAGATTTATATTTCAATATGACATTCAGGGGTATTTTAAAAAATTTGCAAATACAAGCAAATTCAGCCATAGATAGGATTCACCGTATTCCTATTTATTTTGCATAATAGAACAAAAATTGTTTGATATGTTGATGTTGGTAGAACTTGACTGCAGTGTAGGGGAGGGGAAGGAAAGTTCATAATTCGTGGTTGTGATGATGTCAGAGGTGCTCCCTCGTTGGTATACCAGTCTCATTGGGTAACATGGGCTGATGACTATGATTTTGGTGAAGGTTCAATCCTGTAGTGACATCTGCTTTTAAATTCTACATTATAATGAAACTTGGAGGCCCGGTTTTCTGGCATTTTGCTGTGTTTATATAAAGACATTAACTACATAACCACTTTGTATAAAGACATTCAGTACATAACCATCTTTATGATGTATCTGAAAATGTCACACTGACAGTCTTTGAATGCCTCATGACTGTCTTTATATAAAGACAACGAGGTGTCTTTATGAAAGACAGAGAAGAAAAATGGCTGATGTACTGAGGTTAATTAATGTAAATATGCCCCAGAAAGAAAAAAATTATTAAAAAAGTTTTGTAGAAGAGATTAGAATTCCTGCACAAATATAAATATACACACTTTTTTCTTTCTTTTTTTTTATTACTTTTTATTTTTATTAAGTAACCATAGTACAGATAGATTGACTTCACAATGAGTTTAATGTTGCTATCTTGTGATCCTCAGAATGAACTAGGACCATCTGAAAACTTGTATTATAGAGAGAAATATGCTAAACTGGCCCGTTTTACAAGTGTTGTTTGGAAATATGTATATTGATTGAGAAACAATTCCTTTTATAATTCAAAATTTGCTACTGTAACGTAATATATGACATAATATACACTGTAATAACCAAGAAAAAGTAATTTAGCAAGCAGATAGGTGATTTCAGAACAGAGCCCTTTAGTGTTTTCAAACCTATGTGATGCCACAAAAACAGCACTAAAAAAATGTGTTACAGAATACCTCATAAAGATAATTACACGCAACTGTTTCAGCTGTCAATGTTTTGTTAGGGATGGGTCAATACAGATGCAGATACCGATGAAACAGCTGATAGATACCATGACCATCTGCATCGGCAGCATCTGAACATCATTTACTTATTTATTAATAGCACTTAGATTATTTCATTAGCAGTGCCACATCAACGAACGTGAGACTGTTCACTGTGGGAAGACTTGTAATACAGTGGAACCTTGTTCTCATTATCCCTATTCCATTTATTCAGTTTTCTCGTACAAGTGTTTTTTTTAAAGATGGTACCGACAAATATCCCATATAAAAAATGTTAAATAAACGTGCATGCTACAACTTGTAAAGCATTATTTTACCGCATCCATCTATCAGATATTCTGTCTGAAACCCAAAATATATTCGGAACAATTTTTTTTGATTATATTTTTCCATTGTTTACGTTTTATCATATTTCCTGTTGGTACATTCATCAAAGATTGTATGCATCATTAGTTTTTGAACACTACATGATTGCAAAACAAACGCGGATAATCAACAACGGGTTCTATCAATAGTATTGATTTAATCCGGCTCAGAGTGTTTCGTGTTCTATTTTCTTCTTCTGTCTTTATTGCATTTGTAGGTTGGTGACAATGAGAAAGCAACTGTGATTCTTATTCTTCTTACACGTTTACTGCACTCGTAGGTTGGTGACAATGAAAACAAATCACACACACTCCATGACATTGTATTCAATGATCTTCTCTAAATGGAGTATGAGAGGTTGCGGTGGCGGTATTTTGATGGACATAGTTATTATTAGAAACTGTCTGCTGCGGTTTTGATTAGAATTTTAAATGTTTCAATAAGACTCGGCAAGTAATAATTAACAAAATTTGTTGCAAGTAAATCAGTTGTAGTCATTTTAACCTACAGATTGAGTATGGCTTGGCTAACGATTGAACAGTAAGCGAAAATATAACTATAAGTAAAAAAAAAAAAATTGCTTATTTTCGAGTGAATATTTAATTTACAACTGATTTCAATAAGTTCTGTTGAATGACATCTTTGACTGTTGGTTTAATCAACCATGCATTTTGAGGGCCGTCAGCTCTAAAATCCAAGTCCGCATCTGTTTAGCATAGACTGAGAAATAACACACAATTATGCGTTTATATTGCCAGACACGCCTGCGTCGGACTTACCACGTCGCCATCTTGAATCACACTGACGTCAGGAACTACTTGCGGTGACGCCATTGCCATAGAAGAAAGTAGATCTCAGCGGAAGTATACACAAGTCTGATTGCATATTGCACAATACGCAACATACCGCCCGCCGAGACCGGCAGAGGTCTCTGGGATTCAGTCCAACAAGTCACAACAAAGTTTTACACTCTACAGATACCATACATATTTATGTAACACCACTGGCAGACTTCATTATGCAGGTAGATGATACAGCTTGTGTACTGGCCTACGCAGCTGTCCCTTATTGGTGCACATGTCTGCCATTCTGATCACACCATCTCTTCTAGGATGAATTTTTTACCACTCTAGCTAGGCACCAGCCAAGGGGAGGTAAGCGTTCTTCTCCAATAGAACAAGATCGCTAACTTCGAGTGATGGCTGTTGGGTTTGCCACTTACCCCTAGGTTGCAGCTGCTGCAGGTATTCTCCATATCATCACTTCCAAAACTGGTTTGCTAATGCGCACACCAACTTCCAGCTTCTCAATAGACATGTCACTATTTTCAGAGGACTGGTACAACTACCAGAGGTCTACCAATGAGGAAGTGTCCAGGTGAGAGGGCAGCAAAGTCATTTGGGACTGAAGATAGTGGAGTCAGAGGCCTGGAATTGAGGACTGCTTCAACTCTAGTACAGAGCGTTATCAATTCTTACAAAGTGAGAATTTGGTTCCCAATTACTCGCCTGAGATGATATTTAGCAGACTTTACAGCAGCTTCCCACAATCCTCCTTGGTGAGGACTGGCAGGAGGGAGAAAATGAAAACTAATTGAATGGGCCAAGGCAAAGTTTTCCAGAAGTGAAGACCGGAGGAGCTGGGTGAAAGATCGCCTGAGCTGTTTTGAAGCTCCTATGAAATTGGTCCCACAGTCAGAGTGGAGATGAGCACACAAACCTCTTCGCAATACAAACCGGGTAAGGGCTGCAACAAAACTGTCAGCGGTCGAGTCTGTAACAACCTCACTTGTATGGCTTTCATCACAAAGCAGATGGAAAATTGAGAGCTAGGCTTTCTGGGTGACCATGCAACGCAGCTTGTTGAGCCTTATGGTGATAGGTCCAGCATAGTCCACACAAGTCCGTTCAAAGGTCCCAGCAGATGTGACACGTTCAGAAGACAAGTCGCCCATCAATGGGGGGTTGTTTACAGGCAGACAACGAAAGCAATGTACACACTTAAAAACTCTCAAATGAAACAAGGACCTTGCTGAGAGAATCTAGAACCGTTGTGACAAAAGTGATTGCAGCAACTGAGGTGCTGCATGCAAATACTTAATGTGGTAGTGGTCTACCAAAGCTTCAACAGCTACATGGTTTTTAGGTAGTATGATAGGATGTTTTACTGAAAATTCTATGTTGCCATGTGACAAACGGCCTCCCGTCCTGAGCACAACATTTTCATCCAAGAATGGGGCCAAATACTGCACTCGTGTTGAGCAAGGTTTCCCCTCTTTGAGTCGTTTCAAATCCTCTAACAAACGCTCCTGTTGGATACGTTTGCATACCAAAGCAACGGCTTCTTTCAGTCCTGCAGGAGACAGGATGCCACTGGTACAAGGCTGTTTCTTAATGTGATTGATGAAACGTTTTACATATGCCATGACACGAACCAGCTTGGGCCACTAGAAATTTGTTGCAATACTGGAAGTTCTTCAGAAATGTCATGTGTGGTAAGTAATGCGAACTGAGAATGCTTTGATTCTGGGATCTCGTTCATCTTATTAATTGTGGACACTAGCCACTGTCCTGGAGGGTCGACTAACCCGCCAGGGCCATGCCACCACAAGTCATGCGAGAGGAGTTCATGAGGCAGCATCAGTAGGATTGTCTTTGGAAATTACATGTTTTCATAGCTGGGGAGGGACCCAGTCCTCGATTTGTGCAACACGATTTGCCACAAATAAGTAGGGCTGGGTCTTTATCCAAGTCAGAGTAATAGTGGAATCGGTACAGGCATGAATAGCAGTGACATTTAAGTGTTGTACCAGGAAGACATGACAATAGAGTGTAAGTTTGGCCAGTAAATGAGCACCACACAATTCTATTCGAGGAAGAGACACCTGCTTGAGTGGAGCTACCCGTGGCTTTGCCAGGACGAGATGCACAGACACATTCCCTCGAGTATCCGCACTGGTTCCACTTCAAAGAACTGGTTCCACTTCTCCAAGGCTGGAGATGGAAGATGTTCATCCCAACCTAAGCCCTGAGTCCATACCCACTGCAGTAGCATCTTAGCCCACACAATTATTGGCGACAACCATCCTATAGGATCATATATTCATGCCGTTTGTGGAAGGACAAAGCGTTTGGTTGTAACCCCGGTGGTGTTCCTCAAGTGATAAGAAAATGAGCCCTTTTCTGGATTACAGTACAACCTGAGAACATTTACAACAGGGTCAGATGAGAAGTCCAGATCTCTAGGGGTTTCCTGATGAGTTATAGGAATATCATCGAGCAGCTGAGGGTGATTGCTGGACCATTTCCAGAGTTCGAACCTACCCTGATGCAGAAGTTCAATCAGCTGGGATTTCAAAGTGTGCACTTTCTCCATGGACCTTGCTCCCATAACATTATCGTCGACAAAAATGTGATTGTGAAGAACATTTGCAGCAAGAGGATACTGGGCACCCTCATCCAAGGCCAACTGGTGTAGTGTTCGAATAGCCAGGAATGGAGAGGGTGTAAGAAGATAGGTTACTGTATTCAACTGAAAAACTGTGAGTGGAAGGGATGGATTGTCGTTGAGTGAGACCCCAGTGGTGGTTTTGGCACTACCATGGAATACCACCCTCAATTTGGTGGTTGTGCTAGACATTTTTAGAACACCATGATGTGGAATGAAACATTCTGCGGTCTCCTTAGCATCAGTTGGCTGGGTGGAGAGAACATCCACGTTCATATGGCCTGACTCAGAATAGTCTAATGTTTCTCGCAGTAGTCTGCATCTGGTGGCTTTGCATTAACACTTGGTGGTTCTTCAACTTCCCAAAACCGCTTTAGAGTCAGATCTAACGGATCCTCCGTGCCAATGAACATTGAGACTATGTCTTGATCGGAATTGGTGCATGACTCTGGGTACTCACCCAGCAGTACCCATCCTAACAGACTCCAGCACCACAGGCATGTGCTGTCCTAATTCTAACCTGCCACTCAAACACACACGAGAATAAACATCAGCACCTAACATCATATCAATTGGAGCAGGTTTGTCAAAGTGGGGGTCTACCAGAGGAAGGGAGCCCAATTGGATTCAGAAACGCTGAGTAATTGAAGGTACACTGAGGTTCCCTGGAAGATTTTATCTTACAACTAATCATTCCTTTCAGATTTGAAAGAGGGCAAACACCCTTTCACGTGCCTTATGTAGAGGCAGAGACAGTACCTCTGCAGAGGTTTCAGATATGAAAGATGCCGGAGCTGCATTATCAAGCAAACAGTGTATGACATGAGGTTTGTTATCAGCACCATACACTTTGACCAGAGCTGTAGACAATAAAACAGATTTACGATCATGGGCTGACACACATGCAAATGTACTGCTTGGACCCTCAGTGCTAGCAGAAACTTCGTTTCGAGATCCTGAAGTTTCATTTGACCTCCCATCAATGTGGAGCAAAGTATGATGTTTTTGTTTACATCGATAACATGCGTGGGACGATGCGCAATTAGCTACTGCATGGGATCCTCCAAGACAGTTGAAACAGAGTTTTCTTTTGCGAACCATTGACTGCCTGTCAGTGGGTGATGCACTGACTAACTCTGGGTATTTGTAAACACTGTGAGAGATGTTCTGACAAACTGGGCAAGACTTAGGTAATTTAGGTTCAGAATCTGTAACGAGGACCGACCGTGGTTGTGAGGTTATGCGACCTGACTTGGTTAGGGATGTTTCCCTATCCACTTGACCAGCCCCAACTTTGCTCACATCAACTGCGCAATCCAATTTTGCAACCCTTGATCGCAGAAAATCAATAAGCTCTGAAACAGTGGGAAATAAGTCAGTATTTTCTGTGCATGAGTTCTCAAACTTTGTTCTGACACCTACATCTGATTTGCGTAGCAAGAATGTGGCAAGCACTGGGTTATTCTGTGTTATGTCACAATCTAACCCTTCGAGGACTCGAGCATTTTCACTGAACGTGTTGATAAAGTTTTGAATGGATTAGTGGTTTGTGGAGTCGACACTAGGCAAATCGATAATCCTGTTAATATACAAGGTGGTGAGTTTTCTGACATTCTGGTATTGGGATGTAAGAAGTTCCCAGGCTACAAAATAATTTTCAGCTGTAACAGGCAGATTTTTGACCAACTGTAAAGCCTCCCCCTTGAGACATCCTAACAAGTACTGGAATTTTTCTGTCGACCAATGCTTGACCGTCGTGGATTGTAGCTTGATATAGTTGAGAAAACATTGGCCACTACTCCGACTAACCTGAGAAAGAGGGCAAAATAATTTCCGGCAGTCTAACATTTGCTGATTTGGAGGCAAGATTACTGATTGATGAAGCTGGCACAGCATGAATGGACAAGAATGAGGTTATGTTGCATCGGACATCTGACAACATAGCAAAGAAAGACTCGTGCTTCAAGGTTAGTACATTTTCGTCTATGTTATCTGGCAGGGGATCAATTTGTAAAAGTTTATTGCACAAAGAATTTACTTCGGACTCGATTGCATCTAGCTGTGCGCCAAATGCATTTACTTCATGAACGGAATTTACTGTGACTTCTGTCTTAACAAGAGCTTGCACCCTTTCGTTAATGTGTTTCAGCTTTCTCTCCTAAAACTTGAACTTTCACCAAAAATATTTTAAATCCCATGTCTAGGATGTACACACAACAAGAAATTATCATCACATCATGCAATACGGGAATACAGTGAAATAGATGCCAAAAGCTAAGTTAGGACGTCTTGCATACCATCTCTGCGATAAAACGCTGATTCGCTCCACAAAATACGCTGCAAGCAGGATGATGCGACAAGAAGACAAAAGAAACTACTGACCCATGTGTTCAGCACATGCTGGTAATAGAACATTACACAATAATACAAACAACGATGTGGTTTCCCTGGAATTTCCACGAAACGACAACACTTCTCACAAATGTACTGGACAGCGATGAAGAAAATACTGGTTCCTTCTTGAGATGTTTTCCTGTGATGAGTGGATTCAGAGCGGCGGCGGTAATTTGTACACACGCATGAGATAAAGCTTCAATTACGCAGAACACGTAAAACAACCAAAAAACATATCACATTCACTGTATGGAATAAACGCGGGCAAAAATCCGGCCCGGAGGACCAAAATATTTAGCATATACTGAGAAATAGCGGCGGACTTATCATGTCGCCATCTTTTTCACCATGGCATCAGGAACTACTTACAGCGAAGCTATTGCTGTAGAAGAAAGTAGATCTCCGTGGAAGGATACACAACAGCATCAGATTGCCTGAACTTTTGAAGGTTGTCTTAATGAACTCAGTTTGTAATGAATGCTGTATTGTCCGGAAACAGTTTTTGCTCAAGTGTTAAGTCACTTATTTGCCCAGTTAAATTGTTTATCTTATTATTTAATTTATTATTAAAATTAGTGTTTTATTTAATTCCTAAGCTGTAGAAACATAATACAAAGTGCTTTGAAGTGTTCACAAAACTGAAGATATAAATTTAAGTAGTATTACCAAATATTAGTAATTGGGAATTGTAGTTTTGCATATCAAAACTGGTATTGGCATCGCTGTAATCAGCGGCATCGGCAGCTGAAAATTAGCATCATTGGTATAATCAGCAAAATGTGGTATAGGTCCATCCCTAGTCATTATCATAAAGATGTTTGCAGTTAGTGTCTTTAAGCAAGAATGCTGTCAGTAGACAAGTCCAGGGTCTGACTGCTGTTTCTGACGTGTATTCGCTTCTGCTCCTTCATGTTCAGTTTGTTTTGTTTCCACGGTCATCTTGTTTGTAGGTAACCTTAACCACCAATATTTCCTACTGTTCGAAAATAAATGTTGAACTCCATAAAAGTAATTCAATCCAACAAAATTTATAAAAATTAATTTAACAACATTAAATTAAATATACTAAAAACTTTTTATACATTTCTTATAAAATGTTAAAAACTTTCTTTATATATATATATATATATTAGTTATTTACGCCAGGTATTTGTCACTTGTGTTCCACGTACTCGCTCGTTGTTTTTTCCTCAGGTTTTATGTAAACTGCATAAACAAAACACTTAATCCTGTTTTAAATATGTTTTAAAAACTGTGTGGCTGACTACGAGTTAAGAAGTACTTTGAATCTGTATGATTACGTCACTGGAAGTAAAAATTTAATAAATGTACGTGAATTACATTACCTTTTGATAACTTTGTTTCATAATAAAATTTGATGTTTCTGGTCTCAGATCTGAGGAAGAAAGTACAGTACTTGTGTACGTCTGCAGTACAGATTATTAGGAGCCTGTGTCTATTACATACAGAGGTGGGTTACCTTGTAATTTGCAGAAACAACCCACTGTCTATGAAGACCACATTATGGTAATACAGTATATACTCAAGTTATGTCAGACTGAAGTTGCTCAAGTTTGTATTTTGTAGGGTATGTGTGAATGTGACTTTTGTTTAGAAAAACTAAAATAAAAAGTATTACTGTTAACTCTAATTTCTAAGATCCCTGGAATACCGATCTTCTCTAAATAACAACCCTTTTTTTTTCGCGAACCATGAAAAAAATTTAATTGAAATGGTCTTTTAAATAATGACCCCTTCGAAATAGTTACCATTTGATGTGGGAACTGTGAAAGGTCTTAGAACTAAGAGTTTACTGTATTTTGCATTTTATGAAACTAAAACAAAAGTGGAAAATAATTTTACAAAACCCAACCTTAGTGAAAGTTAAACGAAAATTTTAAAATTTTAACAAGTTTTACATTTTAATGTACAGATCGAACATATTGTGGCACACTATCAAACAAACGTCATTTAAAAATATGAAACAGATTTGTGTGGTACTATCTATTGTCTTGCAAGAATTTGAAAATATTTCTGTTATGAACACATTAAAATTAAGTTACACGAGTGGAATACTTAATGATGGAATAACAGTTATAATAAAACCCATAAACCACTCAAAAAACAAATAAAAATGAACGCACCAGTTCTGGTACCATATCAAGTTTAGTTTTGTGTGGTTATTTTTGAAATTCTGTATTATATTATAAAAAACTAACAGTTGTTTCTCAAACAAAAATTTTCAGTTAGTCAACCAAACATTGATAAGCACTTGAACATTTGTTGAACTCGTAATTTTTCATTTTTTTTAAAACTTTCAGTAACCAATTTTCTTACTGAAAGCGAAAATTATAGTTCTGATTTTTCACAATTTTTTCGGCATACCAAATATTTTTTCAACCCTAGTATATTGTGAACCGAAAGTCACGTGAGCATAGTCTGTCACTTGTGTTATTGTTTAATAATTACTGCAGGAAAATTTGTTATTTTGAAAACTTTTAGTCTTCCAACAGAAAGTATGGCTAAACACCAGTTCTAAGACATTATATGTGACTAGTGTCAGTACGATGTGATGTAAGCTCGTCGAAGGCGAGTGCTTGTCGGTGAGGGAAGTGTGTGTGGTGGAGGGAGTGGTCGGCAGGGTGCGAGAGTGTGCTGGTTGGTTCTAGGCCCCCGCGTCCATGTCGCCAGCACACCTGCACCAGTTTGCCTCCACTCTCAGCCCCGGCCAGCTCTCCGAGTCTCTGCCCGCCAGTCAGGTTCGTACCCTCTGTCTGCTAGCCTTCTTTTTCTTTCTTTTTCTCTTGTCGTTGGTCTGCTTGATGTGTGCTTGCTTTGTGCACTCCTCCCCCATCCCTCCCACCCCCTCCGCCTCCCCCGCACGTGCACGCTCGCACCTTGTTGCTTGCTGCATGCCATGTTGCTAGTATGTGTGTTGCTGGTGCCCGCACGTGACAAGGGTAAGTTCATCAAGGCCGTATTAAACATCTACAGGAAACAGGAAACACTCCATCAAATAAGTAGCTACTGTATCCTTATTTTTGCCAAGTACGTTGTAAGCAATATCTGAACAATTTTGTAGACGTTGAAACACCTGATTTACCCTTCTCAAAGTACCAGGGAAAAAAGTTGCAAAATGCAGGAATGTACAAGACAAAGGGAATGCTGTATGTGCATTATGTGGGACCAAAGATAATATATGGTAAATACATGAAAATGTAAGGTCAGAGAATGTAAAAAGGGAGTTCTACTTAGAGATGTGTCGGGTGTCATTTAGTCGATCAATTCATTTTAGTGTACATTGGCTCAACTCTAAAATCTAGTGAAAATTTAATTTAGTTTGATACCCTGGTAAATTTTAATTTATGATTACCATACTCAGGAATAAAGATTTATTCTTATCAATCGTATTGCACATTTCCGTGTGCCGTGAATGCAGCAAACACAGTGGGTTATTATTAATTAACAAACAACAAAGACTATTTTGCATAGAACTAACATTCAATGTATTACATTTTATTTTATTTGTGGAAATTAGTTTACGAATTATCTTAACAAAAGAAAACTCCAGTAAATTATGTTTTATTTCAGTTGTGGAAATAAACCTACAAATCAACTCATTGACATATTAAGTTAAAAACGAGTCAGTACAGATCCATAAATGGATGCGAAGTTTTGTTGTTCATCTTTTCGTATTAATATTGGCCTTAACACTAGTGAATAAGTTCACGAAAACATGTTTCAGCCTGCAATACATGAGGTGTACAGGAAACAAAATGACTGAAAACAATAGATAAACAACATGGCTGCCAACCCTTGCATATTGCATAGAGTAAGGTAACGGTGCAATATTAGAGGTTTTCTGCTATGTAGTGGTGTGTGAATTGCATCTAGATGTTCATTAATTTTGCTACGTATTTTATTGGAGATGCCAGTACTTTCAGGTTTTTCCTACAAGTATTTACAATTACAAAGAAATTATTTGCTGATTTCCAATAAAAGAAAGAAAACAACCATGTAATAATTTTAACTAATTATCTTGTAGTTGGAAATGTATAGACAGAGAGAGATTGTGGAGCTGAATGTTTGCAAAACTGTCAGATATAAATCATGTTGGGATTACTATGTTCAGAAATTAAATGTTCAAACTGAAGGAGGCGATTCCTTATGAAAAATAAAGTCCAAAATAGATAGGGCACCATACACCTAAACAGAATATTAAAGTATTTAAGAGCCTGTGTAAATTGGGTTTTGAAAATGTATTTGCACTGAATACCTTGTACTTTCTGCCAGTGGTAAGGATGGTGGCGATATAACCACAGTATGTCCCATACGGTTGAATGGGACACGCCCATTTGGTACGCTATGGAGCATGTTCTAGGGAACGGCATTTCGTGGATATGATATGCTGGCGAATCACTTTGACGCATGACACATTCCTGCGCTTTTATGTAATTCACTCTACAGAACGACTTCGTCCCCATCTTGGAGAGCTCTAATCCGTATGGGCAAGTCATGTCTCTTAAACAGTAATTGAGGCGGGTCATGTGGCTACAGTGTACATTGGCAAGTCCCAACTGATACTGCGGACACATGCTCCTAGATTTTACTGTTCACCGCAACTTGCCCAGAAGCCATCACGTCAACACCTCTCTCCAAAGACTGTACTATCTACCGAGCCACCAGCTCCTCCAGGACGGCTGCGCCAATTACATATTGCGCCACTGGATGGAAGTACACATTTCCACAGGAGCATCACAGCCTCCAAGAGCCATACGGAGGCATAAGATATGTCAACGTCTCTGTTTTAATTCGAAGGGATTTCGCCTGCTAAGGAAGATGATTGTTAGCATGGGTAACATGGAGGTTGCCATAGATGCAAGTTCAATCACTGGATTTCTGCACGTGTTATTATTTTTCTACGGTAAATGATACTACATACATATAATCACAGTACACATTGTAAAACAGGTGTCTGCTGCGTGCCCTAAATAGCTTGCGCAGGAACGCCATCCCAATACTCGACTAGTTTTCTTCCTCCCTCGCTCTGCACATTGTCAAATCCTGCCCGGCATTGACTCAGGTAGCAGATAATGTGAGCCGTTAGATTGTCCGGTCCCTCCCTTTGTTGACGTGCCCCCACAACTCTCCAATGACCACTACTAGATAAAGTTTTGAGCTCACAAACTCAGAGACACACATCTCTGCAGAAAAGTTTTTATTCTGAACATAATACCGCCCTCCAAAAAAAAGGGCCCAACCCTTTTTTATTAACGAACGAAACTGTGTCACAAGAGATACTAGAAGATAGCCACAAAATCAGCTAGTTTTGATCCTGGTTACACATGCCATTCACTGTTTGGAAGAGGACACAATTTGGTGATAGACCGCTTGACTGTTCCTTGTGTAGTACGGATTGTCACCACACGAGTCAACCCATCAGGCCCAAGGTGGGCGGGGCCTGCTTTATGATGGTAATCTTCCGCATCAGAGGAGGTAAACCGTCCTGTTGGAGAGTGTGACTAGATTGCCAGGCTGAGTGTTGCTGGTTTCTGTTGTCCACTGGTTCCTTTGCTGTAGCTGCGATACGTAGTCAGCTGACCACCTGTGCCAAAATTGTTGCAACTGCTGCTGGATACGTTGCCACCTGGAAAGCAAGCTAAGACTCATTGTGGTAAGGTCTGGTTCAGGGAGAGCAGTTATTTGTCGACCAATTAGGAAGTGACCAGGTGTTAGGGCGGAAGGATCATTGGGATCGTTGCTCAAGGGTGTCAGAGGTCTGGAATTAAGGCATGGTTCTGTTTGTAATGGTAACGTCAATAATTCTTCATAGGTTAGAAATACTGACCCCAATACTCTTCGGAGATGATATTTAAATGACTTTATCCCTGCTCCCCATAACCCACCAAAGTGAGGAGCTCTAGGAGGAATAAAATGCCACTGTATCCCTTCCTGTGAAGTAAATACATTTACTGCAGCTTGATGATCTGTGGTTTCAAAGAGAAGTTTCAATTCATGCAGATCCTTGTTAGCTCTGACGAAATTGCTGCCATTATCAGAATAGATTTGACGGACTCGTCCACGTCGAGATACGAATCTATTGAGTGCTGCAATGAATGCTTGACTGGTAAAGTCGCTCACTACTTCAAGATGTACAGCCTTCATGGCTAGACAAATAAACATTTGCACTGTAGCATTTTATTTTCATTTTAGTTCGTCGAGAACCCGATTTGATGTACAATGGCCCAGCATAGTCAATTCCGACATTAATGAATGGGTTGGCAGGATTTACCTGGACACTTGGAAGCTAACTCATAAGTTGTTGTGCACTCATAGCCTTAAGTCTGAGATATACTAGACAGTTATGAATGATGCGCCAAATAATGTCTTTGCCATTTACTATCCAGTAATGTTGGCGCAGAGAGGAAAGCAATAATTGACCTCCAGCATGGAGCAAACGCCGATGTTCTTCCTCAATGATAAGTCTGGTTAACTGATGTTTAGGTGGGAGTACCATTTGATGCTTCTGATCCAGCTGTAGGACTGCATGTTGAAGGCGCCCATCCACACAAAGGATTTTGTCCTTGCATATAAAAGGATTTAATGACTTCAGTTTACTCTTAGAGTCACAACCATTTGTAGCTATCAAACTCTCCATCTCTGCAGAGTAAACAGACACTTGAGCAATTATGATGCATGTGATGAGAGCATCTTTGAGTACCTGTGCCGACAACATCCCAGATTTCCATTCCTTTATGGGTTTCCTAGTATTCGAAATGAAACGTATACAGTAGGCAACCACTCTTTTCATCCTTATTAGTGTTGAGAATCTCGGAGATTATTTTCTTGCACAGAAATAGCCATCACAACAAGCCTTGCCATTTTCCCTTCTGGTATGCTATCTTGGTCTATGCTCGCACTTACTGCTGGCCATGTAGTTGAGTCTTCTTGCAACCAGGATGGTCCATTCCATCAAAGAGAGCATGTTAAGAGATCACATGGACTAATACCTCTAGAAATCATACCAGCAGGATTTTCCTTTGAAGGCACATGTCACCAATCAGTAATTGGTGAATTTTTCTTGAATTTCAGCGACTTGATGGGCTACAAATGTTTTCCATCGAGCAGGAGTAGTTGAAATCCCTGCTAGCACCAAAGTTGAGTCTGTCCACAAGCATACTTGGGAGAAAGTCAGATTTAGAGCCGCAAGGACCCTTTTCCACAGAACTCTAACCATGAAAGTGAAACCATTTTTACTGGAGCCACCTTGGATTTGGCACAGAGGAGTTTAACAGTGACCTTGTCTTAGTCCTCTGTGGATCTAATGTACATACATGCACCATAGCCTCTCTCAGATGCATCTGCAAACCCATGTGGCTGGAGGTCAACTATGATCCCCTTACTCAAAACATATATGTCAATGTGTATATGGTTAACTTGAGGAAGCTGCTCGTACAAACCCTTCCGCTTGTACACAAGCTCTGAAGGGAGAGTATCATCCCAGCCACAATTCTTGTAGTAAAATTTTGCGTGAGATAACAATGGGCAAATATAGATGCAATTGTTGCCAGCACTGTTCTCTTAGTAAACACCATTACCTTAGGACAGTCTGATGAAAGGTGAAATCTACTGGCTATCTGAAGATGGTCAGGTGCTGGATGCCGAATAATTCCTAATGTCTTTACATCTTAGGTATCCAAATGGAGAGACGATCACATTCCCGATACTCCGTGGGTACTGCTTGTTTAGTACCTTGTTTAGTAACTTTATCAGTTGTTCCTAAATTCCCAAGACTTCGCTTACTGTATGTGCATCTGACATACAATCATCGATATAGAAGTCTCATAACCACCTCAGATCACACACCTTTATAGCTTCGTCAATATTTGTTGAAGGTGACAGTCTTTTGGATCAACTTTGATCTGATGATACATCTTCTCGATGTCTGCAGTGAAGCACACCTTATGAGAACAAAACCGTAACATTATCGAAAATAGATCCTGTTGTATTGTCGGCCCAACCTTGAGAATGTCATTGAGTGATTTCCCATTAGTAGTTTTGGCTGAAGCATCAAATACAACTCTGGTTTTCGTTGTAGTGCTAGACTTCTTTATCACAGGATGGTGGGGTAAGTAATGAACTGATTTTGCATCATCCTTTGAACCATCAACTACCTTCATATGACCTAATGATTCATATTCCACCAAGAAACTTATGTACTGTGACTGTAAACTTGGATTTTTCAACAGACGTTGATGCATGTCACTTATACTAGTTACATAAACGATTACGACTCATCACTCCAACCCTAGTGTACACTTTTACACTCGTGAGATTTAAGCTCCGTGCCATTTCGTATACGGAAGTATCGGTCTGCCACAATCCTGGAGGGAGGCCGGACACATGGTTACGAGGGGTTGCGAAAGACAGCGATGCGTCCCTCCCCCCTCTCTCACTCTACCACGCTGAGAGCCTACAAGCCATCAGCTGCCTCAGGCCATGCACGAGTGCCACCAAGGATACGCGAATGCCGAGAGATGACCAGAGGGTGCTACCCCCACTCCGGCCTCGCACTTGAGGACGTCACACGCTCTCCCCCGCAGCTGCCGCAACACTTGCTGCCTCGCTATATAAGACGGTGCGTGGCGGCCCTCGCCAGTTGTTCCCACAGAAGTTGTTCCTGCAGTCTTCTCCAAGCACCTGGGTGCTGGAGTTCAGACTACTACCGAGCTTTTCAACAGCCCTTCTAGAGGCTATCCCCAACAACTTAACAGTCTTCAACAGCCACTAGAGGCTGCTACAATTGACGTCGCCGTTAGAGCTCTGCAAGCTATGCGACCGGACGCTCCAGTGACGCCAACAGCTACCAGAAGCTTTCCGTACATAATACATTACACACATAATAAATTTTTTGTCTCCTACAGACATCCCGTATATAGAGTTAAGTTTGTGACTAAGCAATCTTCATCGGTTTTCCCTTAACTTTTCCCCATTAGCCTAGAACCAGTTCACCTACACCTGGATAACATAGGATATACTTCCAACCACCGGTCTGCCTGGCAGGAGAGCACGTGTCACCATGTTTAGTTGTCTTTAATAAACACAGCTTGGTTTCTCTTACTCTCTCGTCTCATTTATAGGGTAATCTGTACCAATTACTGGGAGAACCTCGAACTGAGCACCGCCTACCGGCACAGAGAATTTATCCTAAGTCGAACGTAACTGCAACTGGAGACTCCCCCTCAGGTGGCTCCAAGTTGACAACACACCCATTAGATGATTCACAATCAGGGAGAGACAGTACGTCTGAGTTGTATCCCTACCAGAGCACCTAGGTGCTGGCGGGGGCATCTGCTTAGGTGTTACTGCCTGGCCTTGGTTGGGGAACTCACACCCAGTGATAGTCTTGGCAACCCACACGGTTCCAATGCTTCTGATCAGCCTGCAACAGTGGGGGATATTCTCAAGCACCAGAGCTCGTGTTGGCAAGATTGTCGCCAGGTAATACTAATTTAGAGAGACATGCATCAGTGGTGCTTACTTTGAGTTCTCTGTAATTACACCACTCTATGCCATTTAAAGTGAGGCACAGCACCAGGAGAGAGGAGCAAAGAGTTGCGCGCTTTGCTGCCAGACAGCTGGCTGGTCTTACCCCACTTTCAGATAGCCAACGAGCCGAACGAGATAGTGCCGCCGTACTTCGTTCAGCAGCATCACCTACGATAACTACCGTAAAATCAGCACTTAAACATAGAATCAGACGCGCACCCACAACTGACCTAGGTGCAACTAAAGCCATGTGACAGTGATCCTCCAGCCTTCATTACCAGACACGCATCAACATTGTTCAAGATGTTGAAATCTCATTTCTGCCATCCAATGGAAATCACCAAGTTTTCTGGGATCTTGTTTGAATGGTAAATGTACTATAAATGTTCCTGTAGTATTTCTTGTAGTGGTATGAACAAAATTATCTTCACATTAATTTTCTTCCTTTGATCGTGGAGTGTAATGAAGTGCTTCCAGTTCCCAAATACGTTGAAATTGATGCTCCAGACTGTCGTCATTCCTGATAAGAAATACTTGTTGATCCAGTTGAACTGTATTTGAGGTTAGGTATGGTCCTGACACAAGCCACCCTAGTTTTGTGTTTTGTAAGTGTGGGTAACAACCTGTCCGGGATCTTTGTTTAAGGGAGAAGCAAGTGGAAAAATATCTCTGCTCCAATAAGTACATCAATTTGTCCTGGCTGATTGAAATTTTCATGTGCTAATTTTATGTCTGGAGTAATATTCCACTCCTGGTAGCTAACGGAATTCCCCGGGACATTACCCGATATTCTAGGCAATACCGCACAGTCAAGAGTTGCAGAATAATGTGTAGTCATAGACAGAAGTTGGACTGTGGCATCATATTTTGCTTCTGCCCTAACACTGTTTATCCCTTGTAGTGTACACAGTTAGGAAATTTCTTCAGTGCGAACCAAAGACTCACTGACAAAGTGTGCTTGTGAACAGGAGCTCAGCAATACTCTACAAGTATGTAACGTTCCTGTGTTATCACGCACCCTCACTGTGGCAGTAGGTAACATTATGTGTGTGTCTGCTGTTTCACATTTATAGAACAATACTGAGCACTGCTGCTTCGATTGTCGTCACCATCTACACTCGCATCCCTTTCTCTTCCACATGATTATTGTGAAGTCTTCTCTTGATCTTCCACGTGGGGAGATTTAGCTTCTCTGTGTAATAGTGTATTGTGCTTCCTTCCACATTTACGGCAAGAACCAGACGTACATTGTCTAACTATGTGCCCTACTTGCAAACAATTAAAACACAGTTTGTTCTGAGACACATTTCATGCAACTATCATCCATAGCGACATAAATAAGCTAAGCTTGTGTTACACTCTTAACCTGCCTTGTAACTGTATCCTGTTTCTTGTAAACTAAGCTAGATGCTACTGGAAGTATGCTAGGTTTACTAAGCTCTAAAGCCTGGCATCCTATGTCTACGAACTCACATAAATCCTTTAATGGTAAAACCTGGTTGCTTCATGAGCTTACTTACATTCCTTGCGACCTTGTTTGTCAAGTCTGTCAAGAACTAGCTGTGACAACAGTATGTCATGCAGTGGTATTTTTAGCTCTAAAGCTTCGATAGCCTTGAGGTGGCTTGCTAACTGGCTCAACAAATTTCTTATATCGGATGCCGAATGCCGGGTAACCACTGGTAAAGACAATAGTTGCCTAACATGTGCGGTCACAATGAGTTTCGGGTTGTGGTATGTCTTGCACAAGATTCCCCATAAAACTTCAATATTATTAGCTATGATTGGCAAGCCTTCTATTATTAGCTGTGATTGGCAAGCCTTCTATTATTTTTTGTGCTTCGCCTGAAACAGATGACAGTACAGTGATGTTTCTGGATGTTATCTAATGAATCGTTATTGATCACCAAACTCGTAAATGTATCTTGAAAATGTCTAAACTCCGTGACATTTCCTCTGAGTGTGTGTTATTTGATTGCAGGCAATTTAATGTGTCTGTTAGAACCTGAATGTACTAAAGGTGAACACTCATTGTTCGCAATGTTTGTGGATTCTATATATTTTTCCTGGCTGTGGACTGTCCTACAATTTCATAGTAAGTGTTTTCGAATGATTCTCTATCATGTTCGTGTTGTTATGAGTCTTAATCGTACAATTCAAGCTGTTTGTGCACCTCGTCATATTCCTGCATTAACTGAGGTAAACCCTCTAACCTCACCCTGATTTCACATACAGTGGAACCTGCAACATGCTTTTCTACAAATGTTTGCATTCGTTTCAATTTTGCCTTAACCAGACCTCTAGATTTAATCAAGCAGGATTTTTGTTTAGGATCCATGCTGACAGGGAAGGAGAGGAAAATAAAATAGACTTAGCTCACTTTGCAGCTCCCTCGTTGGTTGTCATCTACTGCCAATGCTGAGAAGTGCTCTGCGACGGGTACTGCTCCACTACTGATGACAGTCGGTCACTTAAAAAAAAACCTGTGTATTTGATACGCGTCACAGAAATCCGGCCCGTAGGACCAATGTTTTAATTCGAAGGGATTTTGCCTGCTAAGGAAGATGATTGTTAGCATGGGTAACATGGAGGTTGCCATAGATGCACGTTCAATCACTGGATTTCTGCACGTGTTACTATTTTACTACGGTAAATGATACTACATACATATAATCACAGTACACATTGTAAAACACAAGTCTGCTGCGTGCCCTAAATAGCTTGAGCAGGAACTCCATCCCAGTACTCGTCCAGTTCTTCCTGCCTCGCTCCGCACATTGTCAAATCCTGCACGGCACTGACTCAGGTAGCAGGGAATGTGGGCCGTTAGGTTGTCCGGTCCCTCCCTTTGTTGACGTGCCCCCACAACTCTCAGATGACCACTACTAGATAAAGTTTTGAGCTCACAAACTCAGATATACACAACTCTGCAGAAAAAATTTCCATTCTGAACAGCCTTTGCCCCAGCAGATAAGGGATCCAAGGCGCCCTGTGTGGCGTCAGAACTTCCAGCCCCCCTCCCCCGAGTAACAAGAATAGCTTGCCCCTTCACCCTTGTACAAATTTTATTATAAAAGTACTAACAGTGCAGGCCTCGTAGTAGTCTGCTGCACCTTTACAGCTGTGTTAGCCTAAGGTGTCAGCCAAGTGTAAGTGCTTGCTAACCCTGCTCCACTGCTGCAAGGGTGGAGTATCTCTTCAGGGTGTGCTAGCCACTAGACCCTCAAGTCGCGCCATTTTTTGCTCGTCAGTAAACCAGCATCTACCAGAAGGGTCCTCAGCATCTTCAGCAGCCACCAACTCTGGAGGATCACCATCATTCAGAGGGTCTCCACCTCTTCAACGACCTCCAGCAACCGAGGCCCTTGGATGGCGATGCCAACCAGAGAGTCCTGACAACGCAGCTTTCTTCTACCCACCCTTCCTCCTTGGTGAAACACCTCAAGGTACCCCAGGTCACGCTGATGACGTTCCCTCTGGGTTCTAGACAAACCCTTCTTCGTTGGCCTTCAGGTAGTCAACCCCCATTAGCTAGATTCCTTCTGAACATGCCTCATAATAAACTAGGGAATTAATTAATTTCACTTTAACTAAACTAATCTTTCCTTGCCAGGCCAAACCACTACATAAACGAATTAGCCTTGCATTCATGTTACCTTCGTTTGATTTCAATTAGGGATAACTGCCATTATCTTCATTTGTAATTATCATTATTCTTTTCTTGTCTAAATATGTATTTAATAAAAAACTTATATCTTTTAAAACTAAATTCCACTACGCTTTCTTATTGGTAGCTTTGCACCTCATTTAAGCTCTTGAGGTTGAATTTGTACTTTAAATTCATCGTGAGTGAAAGCCGGAAAATCCACGTACCAAGCCACGAAGGCTGATACACACAATCTAAGAGGCAAACCTAGTTCTGCATAGTGGTAGATTGTCAGGAGCACCCGACTGAGGTACCTCCCTACTCGGCCACCACTGGTAATGGCCAGTCTGAAGAGAGCAGTGCTTTAACCACCCGACCCGCTAAGGAGACTTCACCTGAACACTTCTGTATAAAACAACGTGGCAGCCACCTAAGCTCTATTCCACCACTGTAATGACTGGAAGTTCCACTCACCACTAAAAGGTCGGGCTGGAACAGTAGTGTGTGTGGTCTTGTCAAGAACCAGAGTGTTCAGAAGTACGCTATAGGAATCCGCTCTTACAAAGTCTGATTACTCATGCCTTACATCAAGACAGGTTGTGTAAAACATAGGCTTAAGTTAGAGTTACAGGTAGTTGTTGAAGAGTTTGTCAGACTTGCCACCTTAGCAGCCAAAAGCACTACTCCATTATTTGCTCCATCCCAGATGCCTTTGGAACCACACCCAGTTCATCTAGCCATAGCAAGATACGGAGTTGTCTTATTAGGAGTTGGATAGGCAGTGGTTAAAACATCCCCCTAAAGAATTACCCTCCTTCAACTTTGGACACACCACAGCACCACTCTGCCGCAGCCAACATCTGCCGCTGTTCAGCCGCCACTGGCCGCCGTCCACCAGTCAGCGAGGAGAAGCACGCCCCGCCCTGGCATTCACAAGGTAACATCTCGACAGCGAGTGATACTCGTAATGCCTGATTTTGTTCCCATGAGGAAACTCACTAGGCCCACGGTTCTTTAACCAAATTGTATGCTAGCAAGCCCCACTATCTAAAACCTTTGTCCCAACTTTGCGAACACCCAGCCTAGACAGCACTTGTTCAATTCAAGTGTTAAGTGACACCTTTAATCAAGGGCAGTAATGTCCTTCTAATCCATGGGCTTGCGTTCGACTCCAACCTTCAGTATTGGTCTAGTTTTAAGTGTGGTGTTCATGTTTTACACCGGTTGTAATGTTTAGGTCTGATAATCTAAACTAGACAGGGAGGACGCACGATGACTTCCTCAAGCCAAACAGTGTGCACAGACCAGGGATGGCCAGTATTACACATGTGTGTCTGCAACATGGGAAGCCTAAGAAACCGATTTGCTGTGGACTTTGTAGGTGTTGTACAAGGCATTCAACAAAAATTCGTTTTCAAAACCCAATTTTCATAGGCTCGTTTCTCCTTTAATATTCTCCTTAGGTATATTGTGTTCTGTGTATTTTCAACTTTATATTTCATAAGGAATCATCTCCCACAGTTTGGACATTTAATTTTTGAACACTATGTATATTATTAGATATTTGGGATAGTTATGAAAATGTTGTGAAAAAATCATATATGAAGCTTTCTGCATCCAAGGTAAGTAAATTTTTATAACTGGTAATTATACAACTTTTTAAATATAGATACAACAAAATATTTGTAGTTACGCCCATTATTTGTTGCTGTACAAGAGAGTAAGGACAACAAAATGGAAATATTCTGAGTGTCTTAATTTCCAGGAAAATCCACTGCAGTTGTATTTAGAAACTTGTTTTACGACTTGAGTATTGTTAAGAGGAAGCCAAGTGTTTTAAAATTTTGCTGCAGTGGAACGTGGGAATTATTTAACTATTTACACCTTGGGTCAGATTTTGATCCGGTACTGTGTGGTGGTATAACACATTGTCTGAATAACTAGTTCAGTCTTGAAGCAGCAGTCCCTTCACTGGCCACGTCAGCATTGCTGTGCAGGAAACACCATCAAATACAGTATAACCTTGCTGAAACGACCTCTGACAGGTTGGTTGCAGTAAATAGTTTTGGGAATTTTGGAGTGATTTTGACCGACCCCCACCCCCAACCCTGTACAACTAAATTTGCAATATTTTTGCGTGAAGTCTGTGTTCAATTGTTTCACAGACACTATACCTATCCTCCCCTTGTCTCCCAAAATGTTAAAAACATTGAGCAACACAAGGATTTACTGAGCATCATAAGTCTATGTTACATCGGCTCTGGTGTAAAATCAATATGGTTTTTGCATGAAATAGTAATTTAACACAACAGTCATATGTCTTCTTAATAAAGGGATAGATACTACAGATGGGTATCTGAAATCTTCGTTGTCACCAGTCAGTCACAAAAACATTAACTTTCGACACTGCCTATGTTTTTTCCAACTGAAAATTCAGTGTTTGGTGGCCTCTTTGCAAGCAGACATGTTCAGAATTAAGTGATACTATAGAAGGGTATCTGCAACCCTGTTTGCTGTCAATCAGTTACAAAAACAATAACATTTGCGAGTCATTTGTAAACTTCCATGAAGCTGAGGGCATGTCCAAAAGAATTAATCATCATAAGTTGTCGACAGATGGTAATCAAAACCCAAGAGAAATTCAAGTCTAATAAAGCAACGTAATAATACAAGTAAAGCGAGAAGGCTAGGGAACGAGAGCCCAATGGTGGGACATACAGTGAGGTTTGGCTGCCATAGATGTGAGGACTGAGTGGAGTCAGTGGGTAGTGGCTAGCTCTGATTGGTGAAAACCTAGGGGCTGACATCTATTTTTATATATTGGCTAGCCCAGGCCTACCTTTTAACAGATTTTATCACGTTTAAACAGATTTTTAACTCTAGGAAGATCTCTAGAATGAATGGATTTTCTTTTCAGCGGATATTGAGACCTGATATTTTCATCTATGGGTGATTGTTAAACCAGAGGATGATAGGGTGGCAATGTTGGAGTAAGAGTGGCTCAACTGCTGTCGTTTTTAGTCCGCAGTTGCTGTTGTTATTCCAAGCACTAAACTGACAGGTTGTCACTCTAGATGGGAAGGGACATGCCTCACTGCTGTGAGATAATCATCTACACGAAGAGGAAAGAGTGAGGAAGCTTGTCATATCAGTATTTAAAATATTTTTAAAGCAATGATTCGGACATTCATAATCTGGGAACTGGCAGTGCTTCAGTTTTACTCAGTAAAATAAGGGAGTGCTGAATTTTAAAACTGTACATATTAATAATTTTTAGTTTTCTGAATATGAACAAAGTTTAATTATACTGAGAAATGTGATACACAAACTTGTATATCTAATATTTTTTATTTTATAAGTTTAAATCATAAATTGCTTAAGTTGCCATGGTATAAATTTAAAAATAAATTACTAAAGTATATTCTGAGTGCTGCTTTTATTCTCTGATTTAGAAGAATTAATGTGAAATTAACAAACAAAAGTATAAGTGGAGAAAAGAATTACCATGGTTGTACATTCAAAACAAAAACAATTACATTTAATATGTAGGTAAACGTTCTTCATATACACTTTTTTTCTGTAATTTGCAGATTTTTTTAACTTTAAGGATTTTACCCAATGATTCCAGAATTTTACAGGATTTTTATATACATGAACAATGATTTCAGCTTCAGGTCTGGTGGCAGCCCTGGGCTAGCCTGGGGTGGGTGCAATGTATAGCAGCCAAGAAAAGTGCAAAAGATTAATTTTTACAACAGATTTCCCATATTGTTTACTTTTTCCATCCAACTTAAGTCTTCAGAAATGAGTTGTTATAGAAAGATGGGCTCTTTAAATGGGATTTAATATAGAGGTTCTACCATACTGTATCTAGGAAGTTGAGATTAATTTGTTGGACATTTACCTCCTATAGGACAGTACTGTATTGTATAATTAAAGCTTCTCTTTTTGAACAAGAAAAAAGTAGAGCACTAACACCTTTACATTTTTAGTAATAAACCAAATTTAAGTTGTGGTATGGCATTTAGTAATGCTTCCAATAAGTTTGGTAAAATAAAGTTGGACAGTTTGATGGTCTCAGCCAATCAGAATTGTGCACGACAAAAATGGACATCAAGAAACTAAAATAACTAACAATTGCTGGAAATGAAGTAAGTTATGAAGATAACTAGTTTATGTAGAATCTGTCTGGGAATGAATGCTATTTTAAGTGAATATTGCACGTAATATTACAAACTCAGAGGCATTATATTAATTGTGCAGGAAACATCTCTGATAAATAAAATTTGAATTTTGTAAAGAAGCAAAAAAAATTACAGCAATATCTCGCTATGAACATAATTGGTAAATAATAATTCAAATTAGATTCTCGTAGTAAAAAAATTTGGCAGTGTTGACACCATTTCCAACATATTTAAGATTATTTGATCAAATTTGTTAGAAGGAAAAATTTGTTAGCTGTATTTTGTCTTCAAATTTTGTCAAACATATTTGAAAGCAAAAATTTTACAGTGTGACAGGAGCTTGATAGATAACAAAAGTTTCGAAATCCAAAAATGTAGACTATTTGTTTATTTATTTTCATGTATGAGAGTCCATAAACAGTTGGTAAACTGCTGAAACCATTTCACTTGATGACTCGTGAGCATTAACTGTAGATTGTTGAAGCTCTGTATCATGAATTCACATTTTATTATAGAAACTTGGACAATTAAAATTCCAGCTTTTAAAATAAAATTTTGTCCAAAGTTTGAACAATATCTCAAACCAAAATTTAAAAATATCATCTGAGGTGACAAACCTGGTTTCATTTTTGCATGATGCTGTTGTGTTCTACAGTTTCATAACCTGTTTACTGTTTGTGCAGAGGTTTGCCACGGAGAAGGGAAACAACTGCTTACGCAGCTCCATCTTTCCAACTTCCAACCTGAAAACATTATCCCATCACTTACTTCAACTGCTGAATTCATATTCGATATGCTGGTGAATGTTGGGGAAGTTATAAATTTGTTCACAGCTTTGGAAGCAAAGCAATAGAAGGTGTGACTGATTGTTGTGACCGCAAAGCGAGAAACAAGTGTTTAGACATACTGAGCAACAAAACTAATGATATAGTAGCAGAACATACTTGCATCAGCTGGAAGTCTGTTTTGAGAACTACCCCTGGGTGAAAAAAAAAAGGTCAGTACAACTCAGTAATGACACACATTAACATACATAAAATAGTTTTTGTTTCGTCCTTTAAGTATTTCTTGTTATGTTGGCATTACATTTGCTAAACATAACATAACATGAAAGTTAACATGAAAATTGATGCCTACCAAGGCAAATATTGCGTATGCCGAACCCAGCTCGAGTGCTAAGGGCAATGCTGGAATACATTTAGCATGCCTCATTGTCTTGAAGTACAATCCACTGTACTAGTGTGCAGTCTTTCCCACAGCAGCTTGCTTCTATGAAACACTTTAAAGTAATCCAATAAAATATTGGTAACATTTTTCTTATTACCAAAACTAGAGTAAAAATTCTGTATCATCTTGATTCTTTTCCTGTATTTAAATCTGAATCTTTGTTTTTAATCAATGAACAAGTACAAAGCAGTGTGGATCATACTGTGAGTAGTTTTCAACCGTGCACCAAACTGGTAGTGCAGAATATCTGCTTACATGTGGACAGTTTTGTTCAGCTTGGTTGTGAAAATGTGAACCAGGCTTTGGTGTGAAATTTATCGATTAAAACCTTGGAAAATGTTTTCATTTAAGAGTTTAGATGACTGTGACATTACTAATGCAGCTGTCTGCAATGCCTGGCCATATCCAGCTTCATTAGGGAGCTCAAGTGCCACGACATTTGGCGCGACAGTAATATACTGTCGCAGACCCAAGTGAGCATGCATGTTACTGCCGTAGACACACACGTCACACCAACAGGGGAAAAATCTTGGAAAAGCCACATTCCCCATCAAAGGGAATTAAAGTACATACAATATTTACAATTTAAAACATATGTAAATTAGTAATGCATTATTCCATTAATACTAAACAAAGTGGAATATTTACATCAAAGTCAGAATTGTAAATACATAAAGAAATATAGATTTTATCATACACTTCAGTGCTCTACTGTATGGAATGATCTTTCTCAAAGAATTCAGAAAAAAATAACAAGATAACGACTTACAAAACATTTTGTAAATCTACACAAATGGGTGGGGAATTAGTGCAACACTCTGCTACGTGAAATGTCATGTGTAGGACTTGCAATGAGCGAGTTGGCACAGTGGTTCAACTTTAGACTCATATTCGGTAGGAGCAAGGTTCGAATTCTGATCCAGCCATCCTGATTTTAATATCCCACAATTTCCCAACATCACTCCAGGCAAATGCTGCGATGGATATCTTACTACAGTCCCTGTGAAATTCCATTCCTCGTTCCTGCGTCCCTGAACAACATGCCCCATCCGTAATGCCCTCACTGTCGCTACCTACCTACTTGCCTGCAGTGAGACATATTTAACCGACAGAAGACTGCACTGAAAAAATGAAGCAGTGCTTATTTGAGGTGTAATGATCAGTAAGTTTACAGTACCACTGAATTGTGCATAAGAAAATTCAAACTGTAATTTAAACTTGCTTAACACATAATCAAGCTATGTGATTTAACATTAGACCAAATGTTTTTATTGGTAATCCCGGTTATTGATGTGCTTAACTCAAATGCATAATATAGGTGTTGATAGTTGATGTTCTATAGTGAACCAAGAAAAACTATATTTCCATATAAATTCCAGCACTTGGCAAAGTATACCTAGGCAGCGTCATTCGTTTGGCTCTAAATTCTTTTTCCCAAGCAAAAAAAATAGTTTAATACACTGTGAGTCAATTATTTTGTGAACTTATTACTTTTTTTTTGGACAACTTGATCAATATTTTTGGAGTCAGATTAAGTAAGGTTTTTTTATGTACCTAGTACATAGATTTTTATAGCGTGGGTTGTAAGTTGATATTTGTGAGCTGGAAGTATGTTTTCTGAGTGAGATGTAGGTTCTGGGGTAGTTTAATGAATGAATGGCTTTGTAATGGGTTTTGGGTCACTGGTTTGGGTATATGCCAAGGTGGCAGGAAGTGTTGTGAATTTCTTGTGTAGTAGCCTGTAAAAGAATCCTGCTAGTGAAATGTAAAATGTGTTAACGTTCGTGAACGGAGGTGTGGAAACAAGCATGTGTTCCCTTGTGTACGACAAAGTGGTTGCAGATCCATGGAGAGGGCTAAATGGGCTTTAAATCTTTGCCCCCAGTTTGGAGCTTCATTATACATGTAATAAAATGAGTTTATTCTTGAAACTAAGCACATTGTTATTATCCTATTAACACATGCACTTAATATTCTAACAGGAAATTTTTAAAAGTTAATTTCAACTACACAACTGCTATGGAAGGTGTGAAGTATAAGCTGTGAAGTACTGGTGTACCAGAGATTGTTTTTCAAGAACTTGGCAGTCCTGTACGCCATTAAATCAGTTGCAGGCACTGTAGCAGACAGGTTTGTCAGCAGTATGTCTCTCATCTTGCGAGAATGTCATCTTCATGTTGTGTACGCACTGTACGTTGTCTGCATGCATGTTGCGTCCGAGTCAGCAGTTGCAGGCACTGTAGCAGACAGGTTTGTCAGCAGTATGTCTCTCATCTTGCGAGAATGTCATCTTCATGTTGTGTACGCACTGTATGTTGTCTGCATGCACGTTGCGTCCGAGTCGGCAGTTGCAGGCACTGTAGCAGACAGGTTTGTCAGCAGTATGTCTCTCATCTTGCGAGAATGTCATCTTCATGTTGTGTACGCACTGTATGTTGTCTGCATGCACGTTGCGTCCGAGTCGGCAGTTGCAGGCACTGTAGCAGACAGGTTTGTCAGCAGTATGTCTCTCATCTTGTGAGAATGTCATCTTCATGTTGTGTACGCACTGTATGTTGTCTGCATGCATGTTGCGTCCGAGTCAGCAGTTGCAGGCACTGTAGCAGACAGGTTTGTCAGCAGTATGTTTCTCGTCTGGCGAGAATGTCATCTTCATGTTGTGTACGCACTGTATGTTGTCTGCATGCATGTTGCGTCCGAGTCAGCAGTTGCAGGCACTGTAGCAGACAGGTTTGTCAGCAGTATGTCTCTCGTCTGGCGAGAATGTCATCTTCATGTTGTGTACGCACTGTATGTTGTCTGCATGCACGTTGCGTCCGAGTCGGTAGTTGCAGGCACTGTAGCAGACAGGTTTGTCAGCAGTATGTCTCTCATCTTGCGAGAATGTCATCTTCATGTTGTGTACGCACTGTATGTTGTCTGCATGCATGTTGCGTCCGAGTCGGCAGTTGCAGGCACTGTAGCAGACAGGTTTGTCAGCAGTATGTCTCTCGTCTGGCGAGAATGTCATCTTCATGTTGTGTACGCACTGTACGTTGTCTGCATGCACGTTGCGTCCGAGTCGGTAGTTGCAGGCACTGTAGCAGACAGGTTTGTTAGCAGTATGTCTCTCATCTTGCGAGAATGTCATCTTCATGTTGTGTACGCACTGTATGTTGTCTGCATGCATGTTGCGTCCGAGTCGGCAGTTGCAGGCACTGTAGCAGACAGGTTTGTCAGCAGTATGTTTCTCATCTTGCGAGAATGTCTGCTTCATGTTGTGTACGCACTGTATGTTGTCTGCATGCATGTTGCGTCCGAGTCAGCAGTTGCAGGCACTGTAGCAGACAGATTTGTCAGCAGTATCTCATCTTGCGAGAATGTCTGCTTCATGTTGTGTACGTACTGTATGTTGTCTGCATGCATGTTGCCTCCGAGTCAGCAGTTGCAGGCAGTGTAGCTGACAGGTTTGTCAGCAGTATGTCTCTCATCTTGCGAGAATGTCTGCTTCATGTTGTGTACGCACTGTACGTTGTCTGCATGCACGTTGCCTCCGAGTCAGCAGTTGCAGGCAGTGTAGCTGACAGGTTTGTCAGCAGTATGTTTCTCATCTTGCGAGAATGTCATCTTCATGTTGTGTACGCACTGTACGTTGTCTGCATGCACGTTGCCTCCGAGTCAGCAGTTGCAGGCACTGTAGCAGACAGGTTTGTCAGCAGTATGTTTCTCATCTTGCGAGAATGTCTGCTTCATGTTGTGTACGCACTGTACGTTGTCTGCATGCACGTTGCCTCCGAGTCGGCAGTTGCAGGCACTGTAGCAGACAGGTTTGTCAGCAGTATCTCGTCTTGCGAGAATGTCATCTTCATGTTGTGTACGCACTGTATGTTGTCTGCATGCATGTTGCGTCCGAGTCAGCAGTTGCAGGCACTGTAGCAGACAGGTTTGTCAGCAGTATCTCATCTTGCGAGAATGTCTGCTTCATGTTGTGTACGTACTGTATGTTGTCTGCATGCATGTTGCCTCCGAGTCAGCAGTTGCAGGCAGTGTAGCTGACAGGTTTGTCAGCAGTATGTCTCTCATCTTGCGAGAATGTCTGCTTCATGTTGTGTACGCACTGTATGTTGTCTGCATGCATGTTGCGTCCGAGTCGGCAGTTGCAGGCACTGTAGCAGACAGGTTTGTCAGCAGTATGTCTCTCGTCTGGCGAGAATGTCATCTTCATGTTGTGTACGCACTGTACGTTGTCTGCATGCACGTTGCGTCCGAGTCGGTAGTTGCAGGCACTGTAGCAGACAGGTTTGTCAGCAGTATGTTTCTCATCTTGCGAGAATGTCTGCTTCATGTTGTGTACGCACTGTACGTTGTCTGCATGCACGTTGCCTCCGAGTCAGCAGTTGCAGGCAGTGTAGCTGACAGGTTTGTCAGCAGTATGTCTCTCATCTTGCGAGAATGTCTGCTTCATGTTGTGTACGCACTGTACGTTGTCTGCATGCACGTTGCCTCCGAGTCGGCAGTTGCAGGCACTGTAGCAGACAGGTTTGTCAGCAGTATCTCGTCTTGCGAGAATGTCATCTTCATGTTGTGTACGCACTGTACGTTGTCTGCATGCACGTTGCCTCTGAGTCAGCAGTTGCAGGCACTGTAGCAGACAGGTTTGTCAGCAGTATGTTTCTCATCTTGCGAGAATGTCTGCTTCATGTTGTGTACGCACTGTACGTTGTCTGCATGCACGTTGCCTCCGAGTCAGCAGTTGCAGGCAGTGTAGCTGACAGGTTTGTCAGCAGTATGTTTCTCATCTTGCGAGAATGTCATCTTCATGTTGTGTACGCACTGTACGTTGTCTGCATGCACGTTGCCTCCGAGTCAGCAGTTGCAGGCACTGTAGCAGACAGGTTTGTCAGCAGTATGTTTCTCGTCTTGCGAGAATGTCATCTTCATGTTGTGTACGCACTGTACGTTGTCTGCATGCACGTTGCGTCCGAGTCGGCAGTTGCAGGCACTGTAGCAGACAGGTTTGTCAGCAGTATGTCTCTCGTCTGGCGAGAATGTCATCTTCATGTTGTGTACGCACTGTATGTTGTCTGCATGCATGTTGCGTCCGAGTCGGTAGTTGCAGGCACTGTAGCAGACAGGTTTGTCAGCAGTATGTTTCTCGTCTTGCGAGAATGTCATCTTCATGTTGTGTACGCACTGTACGTTGTCTGCATGCATGTTGCGTCCGAGTCGGTAGTTGCAGGCACTGTAGCAGACAGGTTTGTCAGCAGTATGTTTCTCATCTTGCGAGAATGTCTGCTTCATGTTGTGTACGCACTGTATGTTGTCTGCATGCATGTTGCGTCCGAGTCAGCAGTTGCAGGCACTGTAGCAGACAGGTTTGTCAGCAGTATCTCATCTTGCGAGAATGTCTGCTTCATGTTGTGTACGTACTGTATGTTGTCTGCATGCATGTTGCCTCCGAGTCAGCTTTGGAAGGTTGAACAGTATTGGTTTCCACTTAACTAAACAGTTTTACTTGAAAATAACAATTCTCTGTGAGTACCTACTTGACAGAAATTCCTGTAGTGAATAAGAAATATTAGTTGCACATCATAACATTTTGGTAACATTTTTAAATTTTGTTAAAAATGTTAATATTTTTCATGTCTGTAGCGGCTTAGGTACTTGGGTCACATGTCTCGTCTCATTGATGTGCAAGGCCTTCAACTGGTGCTCAGTCTTTATTTAGATCAGCAACTCGCCTCACGAGATTCTCAGCGATGTCCATATTGTTTCACAGTGTAATTGTTAAGAGGAAAGTGTGCTGTATGTCCTCAAAAACTTTAAGTATCCTGCATGGGTGATTTCATACTTAAAAAATTATTGTGAAAATTCCTGTTTGTCATTTTCTCTTTCAAAAAATACATGTTTGAAACAAAAGTAGAAAACTTAAAATTGTCGTCAGATGTGGAATGTTTTTCCAAGTGCTATTCTAAATGAACATCTTTTACACATGTGGAATAGTTTTTGAATGAGAAGTTTTTCTGAAGCACAGTTCAGTGCCCTAGATAGAGAGAACTCTTAATAATTGATAATCATCATTATAGCATACAGTTTTCAAGACATGCCTTCCCATCTTCCTTTGTTTGTCCACTTCTCTTTGTGTACCTTTACCCAGTCAACTACTCACTGATCTATACTTCTCTTTATACAACTCTCCCTGGGACTTATTCTTGCTCTTCTAGCCTACACTTGCCACTCCATCATTTTCTTTGGTGATTTCCTTTTCTTCATTCCTTTCACCTGACCACATTACCGTACCTTTCTATCCTGTCTTAAACTGTCTTCTCTTCTGTCACCTTTTCAGTAACATATTTATATTTGATCTTGATTCGAGGAGCTGTGGCAGGATTATAATTGTTTGGCATGTATTGTCACTGAGGTATCAAGGGACTACTCCTTTAAAGATGGCAGTTACAAGACTGTCTGAAACACTGGCAAAAGCTGTTAATCCTCAATCCAGAAGCCGAGATGATCATATTAATATTGGTAATGGTTTCATGAAGTCCTAAGATTGATGCTTGGCCATAATCACTAGGTCCATGGGGATGTTACTGTTTGCAAGTGGCAATTGGTAGAAGGACAATATTGGTTTACCTGCAAAAATAAACTACATTCCAGAAAATAACGGAGTGGTACTTCCAAGACATTACCCTTATTGGAAACATTATTTCCAACATAGCTGAAAGCTGCTTTTTCATACTGTTGTATCAGAAAATAAATGAACCTGATACACAGGGAAACTATGATAGGAGCCATGTATTGGACTTTGCAAAAGATTCGTGTCCGATAAAACTGTAAGGTGACTGCATAGTCATGTTCAGGCTAGTTGCTGACGGAAAGACTGCATGCCAGTTGAGTGGCTTGTGCTTGGAGGTAATATCATGTAACATATGCCTGCCCATCCACATAATCCATAGCGCTTCATCAATTTTTGCCTCATTTACACAAACAAATATAATGTTCTCTAAAAGACTGTGTTGATAAGAACTTTTTTAAATAAAGTTCTCGTTCATGCAAGGTTTTCTTCTTTTCCCTTGGAGAAAAATAGTCAATTTAATGAGATTATTTGTAAGATTAATAACAATATTTGTCAATTTGTATTACAATACTATGTCAATGTCACCAGTAAAAAAAAGTAATTTTGGTGATAAGAATATCTTATTTTCCAGTATGCTGACTCATAGTGTCACCTTTTTGACTTTTTATGGCATAATTGCAGACACCTGTAGATACAAACTGTATTATTACAAACTACAAAAATGCAGGTCCATCGTGGTTTGTGTTGAAGAGGTTCCACTGTAGACTGGGTGGAGAGAGAAATTGAGGTTTTTCAGAACTGATCAGTTAGTTGCAGACTGTCTGTAACTCTCACTATTGTGATGGTTTTTACTCTAGATGATGATAATCCTACGAATTTAGGTATATTTGGGTTCCACCTCATTGGCATTGGTGCATGAACAACGGTGTTTCAGAGGTATGGTAGAAAGAAAACATGGGATTCTAAAATGTTCGACATTTTATAGTAATGTTTACAACACATGTGAAGTATTTACGACCAGTTGCAAGTACTCATTTCAATTCTTAAGGATTTTGGTTTTGGTCATGGAAATTGTTAAAACTGATGTTTTCAGAATCAGTTTCAGCTGCTCAATTTTCTATACTGAAACTTTGTAGAGTTGTTGTTAAACATGCATTGTACTTTTATCATCATTAGCATGCCATAAAAATATAGTATCACAGCTTGTTTTATCACACAAATAAACATGGACTGTAGACACAAACAAATGTGTTTAACAATCACAGGGAAGATTACCGATTGGCCAAACAAATGCTCTATTGCCTTACGTACTGTCATGATGATCCATAAACAACTGACAGCACAGGAAGTGCAATCTGGCCTACAGCAGCCGAGATGGCGCCACCGTAGTTCTGAAGGTGCTACTGAGTCAGTAGCGTGGGACATAATTTGAAATGTCCAGTCCAAAAAACAAGTTTCACAATGTCAGCATTTCAGAAGGAACTCTTCTCACATGTCACACAAGACAGTTGACTACGTATATACATGATTAAACACAGCTTAAAGTGGCGTTTCAGGTGAGTTGCAGATGGAAACACTGCATGCAAGTTCAACACCTTGTACATAGAGGTGATGAAACAAATCATGAGTTGGCCTTAGAGCTCACACGTATTGAGGTCTCTGTCACCCAAAATAGCTGCAGGCAGTCATAATTCTTAAGTGATTAACGTAAATAAATAGCAGCAACTGTTGTGATGATGCAGAGTCTTCAGTACTCACCATGTGCTTTGTAAGTCTGTACACGTGTCCCACAGCTCTTGTACATACTACACGTCATGGTCAGGTCTCATGCTCTCTATCACAAATGTGTGAGAGTTTTGGTTGGTCTGTGTACATACTCCAACTATTAAACCACCATATTTTCAGAATTATCAGTTGCATTTGGCTGAATATAGCTTGACCTATAGTCAGTGCAATAAATCCTTGTTTAATGACAGGTTGCATTCCCGGAATGTGTCAGTTGAGCAGAAGTTTGTTAATTTAATCATGTTTCTGCCATTAGAAACAGTGTTAGTGGTGAAGGTAAGGGTTCTCGATCTTGATGAAATACCTGCATTTAGCATAGTCAATTTTCACATTCAGAGTCATAGAAGTTGTTTGTCACTCGTGGACGAGTTGTAACATGGCAGACGTCAGAATTGGCGACTCAAAATCACCGCTCAGCTTTACTCATTCAGTAAAGACATGGAACTTAAAAAAAGGCATCATATTAAAATAAAATTAAAGAATTCAAGTCTCAGATTATTTCCTCAGCAATTTATTTCAAATTTAAAGATACAGTTCACATTCTTCAATTTATTAATGCAGAGTCAAGAACAGTCAGCTTAACTAGCCAAAGTACACAACAGCACACAGAGGTCATTAATTATGCACGTCACTAAATACTCACATTGCAAGATACTTGAGAAGACAAGAGTCATGTCAGTTCCCTCCTGGCATCCTAGTAACCTCCCACACCGGTGGAAATAATTTAATAGATAATTATTGGCTGAAAATAGAATTTAAAAAAGGAAAAATGGTGTAACGTTGCAGTTTTTGAGGGGGTATGTTTACCGTTTGTCAGTGATATTTTAATTAGATATGATTACAGAATACTTTCTTATGTTGTCTATTAATTTAATATAATTTCCAAATTCAGCTCTATTATAGTAGTTAAACCAAATGCAATATAATCTTTGGTTAATTTAATAGTTTATTGTCATAGAGATCATGTGTAAGTCTATTTAATTTGTTTATAAACAATATTCAGTATTATAATTTTGGTTGTTATTATTCATTATTTCCAAGAGGGCAAAAAGTATTAGATTGTTTATTAAATAAAAACACAAAAGAAAATGATGCTGATGCTGGTTGTCTCTTGCAGTGGCACTGGAACTGGGGGGGGGGGGGGGGGGGGGGCAGCAGGGGCAGTTGCCCCCCCCCCCCCAACTTGTTTTGAAAGGGGGGCAAAACATGTATTTTGCCCCTCCTCTTTTTTTATACACAAGTTTCGAAAAATTAACCATGTAACGTTCCTTCGATTCTACGCCTTCATTGCATCTTAAAACACCAAGCAGTCATGCAAGTTTTTATTTTAGCATGTTGGCTCTCACAACAATGTGCGCTGCCGATAGAATAGTCCAGTTGTCGAATGCGAGGCGCGGGAGCGAGATGGCGTTTGACTTGACACAAGTCGCGAGCAGTGCCGTGACTAATACCCTCCCCTTTTTGCACGCCGTCACATTGGCGTCTGCGCATTATCTACATCCCGTGTATCGCATGCTTCGTAAGTATACAATGAGTATTATATAGTGCAGAACGAGAGTGCAATCACTTTTAATTTTATTACTATCCAGTTTCTAACCTCTGCCATTTGAAGACTTATCTGCGGGTCACCATGAAGCAGAAACGTCTAACGTATGTGATGCTTCTTCATGTCCACAAGGAGAGAACTAGTGTACTAAACCTTAATGATGTAAAGAGAGAATTTATTTCCCGCAGGATGAAAGAAAAGCCATATTTGCGAAAGTAGTGGAGTAAATATATTCAGTGTATTTATTGAACACTTGTTATATGTCTTTAGGTTGATGCCATGTGATGTTTTAAGTAAACATGTCACTGTTCTATGTAATAATGCTTCAAACAGATTATATACGTATAGACACACACACACACACATATATTGCAATTACAAATTACAGTAATCTATTAACAAAACAGTGAACAATGTACATTTAGGTACACATGTCCAACATAACTTTACATATTACAAATATTGTGTTACTCTTATTACCATTATTGTTTATAAATATATTATTTCATGAGAAATTACTTGAAAATTTTGTTAATTTTTATAATATTCCACATGGTGTTCTTGAAAAAAAATCATATGTCAAAAATGTTGCAGCTCGTTTCTAGTGAAATGAACTTTAGACATTGTGCTTATAAATTATGTAAAATTTACTTCAGCCTTCAATTTATATGTGGCTATGAGGTGTTTTGTAATTAACAATCTGAGAGAGGAAAAAAATGTTTAAAATCACTGTGTAAATTAACTTACCATAAAGTAACACAGTTAATAATGTGTGACATATAATTTGTGGAGAAAAACAACTCTATATAATATATATATATATATATATAGAGGGAGGGAGGGAGAGAGGGAGGTAGAGAGAGATAGAGAGAGAACAACATAAGCTACGCCGAAGTAAAAACAAACAATATTTTCAAGCAGAACTATTTTCAACACTGTCAATGATGGATGCATGAATTCAGATTAAGAAAATATGTGATTTTTTAATGTAAGAATGAAAAGGATGAATAAATGACATAATTGCTGCAAGAAGAGAATAAAAAACTAAGCAATAAGTATTGAATTGTATTTTTTTAGAAGAATCAAGTGATAATTGTATATTTTTTATGAGAAGATGAGCAGAAGAATAAAATTGGTAAAAGAAATTTCGTATTGCTAATTCCATATAATTTTTTCACATCTGATTCTACTGAAATGTATTGACGGCGTCCAATGTGCTAATTGTATTGTGATTTAAAACTGAAATGTAACAACGGTCACTGGCGCTTGCCAGCGTGAGTGAAATTTGCCACACTCTATGTATCTCCTTTAAAAGCTGGTCGTTAACTATTAGCGGGCAGCAGACACTCACGTCTAAAGTCTCCATGTGCTCTACCCCAACTCCTCACACCAGGGTACCAAAAAAAAAAAACCAGTTAAGGGCATGACATGGTACAGAATCCCTTTGAATACCTGCGAACCCCCATCGCAACCACTTTCCCATGCCAGTCGATCTACGTAGCAGTAAAACATTCGAATTTCTAGAACATTCTCAAAAGAAAGAATGTCTACAAATGTGGTAGTAACCCTTATCTCTGACTGCTGATGCAGTCTCAACTGCGATTTCAGAAAAAATGGTACTCATGACAGATAAACATACTAACACAGCCAAAACTTCAAATACTGCTGAGCAATTACAATTCCTCTCAAACCAAAGGAAATTAACTAAATGTCCCTATTAAATTAATATTAACTGCATTATTACAAAATTACACACAGAAAATGTCATGTACAAGAAAAATATAAATCAAGTAAATTGTTCTATTCTTAAAAAAATTGTAAAAAAATATACGTACAACATAACCTGACTCCTAGCACCATACCACATCCATTTTATATGGCATGAGGAACAGATCGCCAGCCTTTCTTTACAGCAGCTCCGGCATGTTGCATAGTCTTTCTACTGCACTGTATAGATTATAATGCTAAAGTGTAACAAACAATAATATGTATTGGCGCAACTCCGAGTTGCCCTTTCCTATACAATACTAATTACTAGTCACAAGTACCACAAAAATTGAGTAAATTAAATTGCCGGCTGTGTCGCGGTTTTCAAACATTGGAAAAATTATGTTCTGGATCTTAAGCCTTAGTGACCAGTGATGGAGAGGAAGAGTTAAGCCCTAGAAGTTTTAATCAAAAAGTCTCCCTGTAGGAGGCTTTCGGTTTACCGTACCATGAAGCCAGCTTCACTGGGAACATTAGTGTAAGGTGACTAGATTGGGTCCTTAGGCTCTCGTTCTATCCAGCCTCGGTAAAGGGGTGGTTAGGTTGGCAAACGTGATGGCACAAAGTTGGAGGTGAAATGGGACCACTTTCCTACCTTTGATTAGCTTGATGCGTGATGCATTTCCGCACGTTGCAAGTGCACGCTCTACTGTGTGACTTTTCCCCATCATCGAGCACCAGCATTCATATGGGCAATTCATACTCCCAATAGTACAATAAATCACGTTTCTACAGGGTCCATAGATTGCACGTCACGAGTAACTACACACATGTGGTTGGATAAATTGTACTGTTCACTCCAAAGCAGTCACACGGTCACCCTAACCCCAGCGTGGGATTTTACTGTTCAACGAGCTGTCGAGACCCTCCCCGAAGATAAGCGAGTTCCACAGTTTTCTGCAAGAGGGCAGCACTCATTCCACTGGAGCATCACAGCCTCCAGCGCCTTGCACCGAGGCAATAGATATCTCAATGCCTCCAGCACAGGAGATAAGAAAAGGGTGGCACTGACACACTGCAAGAAATAAACTACCCCTGCAGAGAGAGGCTAGCTACCCCTGTACCCAACTTGAACCCTACACGTTAATGATTTTATTGTAAATAGATGGAGCAATCCCAGGCTCAGGACAGTCGCTGTCTCTCCAATCTGAATAAGGCAGAGGACAACTGTAGGGGTACGTGGTTTCCCGCCCTGTCTTCCAATTTGCAAAGGTTGAAGAACATTCTTAAGGTTACAACGACCACTAGGCCAAAGATAAGTGGCAGCCTGTCCTCTGTTCTAGTCTGAGAAAGGTGAAGACATATGTGAAGGATACACTAGACCACACTTCATGTGCGCGATAGGAAGACGTCTCGGAAAGCCTATCGCCGTCTGTCAACTCCGCCTTCTAGAAGCCCTAGAAGATGTCATCCGCTCTTACCACCCGCCCTCTGGTAATCCTCCAGCTGTTCCTTGGTAGCAGGTCACAATGGTAACCCTACAGCCCACTAGTCAGTGAGGCCTCGTCATTTGCCCCCTTATTGGCAAATGCAGCTTATGTTCCCTTAAACACTTCCCGTTAAGTCAGGCTTAGCACATTCAAGTTGAGTTTGTTTATTTTCATGTAACGATACCTAGCTTTGGTCCAGGGCACCTTCACCTGGTATAACGTAGGATCAAGCTTCCAATTCTTTTATTGCATTAATATGTCTTAAATTTAGAAATGAGTGTGGATTCGCCATATATTTCCTAATACGTCATTATAGCACATATATTGGACTAATTTTGCCAAGTGTTATTATTTTGTCGTAGTTTGAACCCAGTATTAAGATTTATTTGACTTTAATGTTAGCAAAGAGGGAAAGCCATCAAGCCGCGTATAACCAAGGTACAGCAAAATTCCATTGTAATGATAGTTTATATTGGCACAAAAAATTGTCGCTATAAAGGACTTTCGTTATAAGAAATCCCGTATTTACAGATTTTTTATTTGTGCTGTATATGAACTTAAATGGCACAACCCAAAAATGTAAAAAGACTGATAATAAAATCTTATTGAAATAAAAATTTATATGGCGTAAAATTGAATCATTAGTGGAGAAGAGACGTGATGCATGAAAGGTTTAGAGCAGGGAGGGTGGCAACACTCACTGCGCGCAGTTGTTTCCACTTGTAAGGTCTCTCATGGTCATGGTGCTTCGTGTCGCTGCGACGGTAGCTGTGGGCTGGGGGACAAAACAGATGGGCAATGTGTGCATGCAAAGTTATTATGAACAACTATCACTTCGCACATTTTTTTTTTTTTGCTAAAATGGAGTGAAGAAATTTTACTACACTATTAAAAGTTAGCAAAGATTTATATTGTTAGTGACTAAAAATGCAGAGTGATTCACAATATAAACATTAATTAGCAAAATGTGCAATAGTTCAGAACCAAAATACACTTTAAAAAAACTCACACAATCACTCTTTCTTGAAATACGAATCAATTTTTGTTCGTTTCGCTTTACCGGCTTTCCCTTATGACAAACGACAGGACCTCTTGAAAAGCTAGCAATTCTCCAAATTGATATGCTGTATTTGCAGGTTTGCAAGCCATTTACGTAATTTATGCCTTTAAAATTTTTATACGTACTCGTCTTATACTGTATGACAGTACAAAAATATTTGGCAATCGTAAAATCGCCAGACTGGTTGCTATTTTAATTTACGTGACAATATTAGTATATATTTCCTGAATATCATGAAACAAAAATGTCCACAAATTCATATTCCTTACTATGAAATGGTTACTTTCATAAATAATGTCATCCAAATAATTGCTATGTGTAGTACCACATACAATGCATACCGTATTTTGGCATGTACAGGCTGCATGAAACTTTTTCTTAAAGTTTGAGGTTTGTTCACGTACGAGAACAACTGAAATTTTTTAACTACGCTCCCGTGAAACAATTGCAGGCTTCCTTTGTTAACAGCATGGATGCGCATGACTGGTGTGACCTTGCCAGACGTTCGCTTCAGTGTCTCATGCGCACTTCCCGCTTCACAGATAAACAAACGTGACGCCATGTTCCAGTTCGTTTCTAGTTTCATGATTCTTAATTTGTGTCTAGCATTTTGTAAGGTTTAGTCAAAACAGTACAACTTTTAACTGCCTAGCATGCAATGCTGTATAATATTGGTGTAATGGTTTCAAAAATTAAAACTGATATGGCTGCAATTTGGTAATTTGTCAACTTTGAAGTTGACAAAACACAAATTACAAAAATACGTCATAGGTTTTGTAGACAAACATATTACTTGACCATTTTGTTAACAAAAAGTGCCAATTGAAAAACTACTTCATGATAATGGAAAAGTAATGAGCTAGTTATTATGCAAAATTTAGATTGAGGTTTGTGGAATATGCACGTGAACATGGAAAAAGGTCAGCTGGGCGTCGATAAAATTTACGGTGCTGGTGTGGGGGAAAAAATACGCTGTAAAATATCCCCAAAAAATGTGCTATGCGAGGTAAAATGTGCAAATACCCTGAACTGGAATAATAGCTGTTTCACCACGTGTGCACTACTAAGAATAATGGATTTTCTGTCACCACAAAAATGCTTCAGTTTGAAGTCAGAAAAATTGCAACCAACAAAAATATTCCCCTAACAAAATTTAAGGCGGACGTTTGCCAGCGACTCAATTGCTCAATATGCCAGCGATCAGATTACCCAATAATAGCACGTATAAATAATTGACTAATACTCTCAGGTCTATTCCCTGATGATGCGGAACCTTAGATGTAATTTTATCATGGCCAGAAATGTTTTTACGCTTTACCCATTCCCCCCCGTCTCCCAAAAGTCTTGTCTACAGGCAGCACCCCATAATTTCACATGAAAAAATACCGTAATTTCCAATGATTGATTAAAAGTTTAAGTAAAACCACTAATCAGTAGGCAAATTTATATTAGATTTTACTGTAGCGGCAGATATTCAAGTTGCATTTCACCTTTAGTTTTGGCTGGAGCGCACAACAGCAAGCATGCGACCAAGCAAAATCAAGTGCCGGTGCCGGACTGGACAGTATGACGCCACACGGCCACGGCAGGCAAGCTGTGCTGCGTTGCTAAGTCTGCACGTGGCCAGTTGCGGCAGCGATGTTGCAGTGTTTCCGCACTAAGTGTAATCACGAAGTTTATGCATTGGAACATAAACCTTCTTTATTTTTGTTGCACAATCATTTCTTCTTGCATTGTTTTTGAAGGAAACTGCTGAGAGTGGCTATGTAAGGTACCATGATAACGAAAATAAACTCGCACTGCATTCGTTATTACCAACTTCTTTTCCCACAGAGTATATGGACAATTGACGGTGCCAATAAAAGTTATTGTTATAGCGGACTTTCTGTTATAAAGCATACTCGTTACATCGGACTTTCACTGTAAATATAAAAACACCTTTTAGAACAGCTAACAGCTCTCAGGGAAGTAATTAGGGAATTGCCATATTTACTCATTTGTAGCGCACTCTTTGTTCTCTAATTAACGGAAAAAAATTTTGGGTGCATGCTATACATAAAAAAACAAAAAATGATAGCCGGGAGGGAGGGGGTGGTAATCTTAAACTGTCCAGAGATGTTTAGAGGGTAGTGGAACAGTTTGTTATCTCATCTCTCGCTCTTACATCATTACTCCTCTCCCTTATCTCTCTTTTGATCTCATCACCTCCTTCAGTTCTCCGACCCCATCCGTGACAATTGCTGCTAATCCCTCCTTTTTTTGTTTGGCTTATCCACATCCCTGTTGTGCCACATTCCAGCATGGCAAAAAATAGACAGCCTGTTGCTGTGTAAAAGAAGCGAAAAGGGAAAAGGAGGCCCACCATTATTTAAGAAAAAAAATTTTCCCTGGAACTTGTTGCAAAAATCATGTTGCTCTCTATACACGAGTAAATATGGTAAGTAATCTGACTCCATCAGAGGTAAGTATTAATTAATTCACGAGCTTCTAATGTGCTTCAACTGACGACCCTTCTATTTGGGCCATTAATCAAATTACCAGGTGAAGACCACCCGGCGATTGCACTTATCTTGCAAGAAGGGGAATGCCGTCTTAGGAATCTATGGCCCCAGACCTAATACCAGCTCTTTTAGTCTCATTAACCAGATCAACTGCCCTGCACTATTGCAACTGAAGTTGGCCGCTGCCCTGGATCTCACCCATCGTGTGAGCCAGTGAACTTAGAGGAGTCCTCCTCCTCCTACTAACAAGGTTCCATGCCCGCAGAAATGCCGGATTGGCTGAAGTATCTGAGAGTGCACAGAACCCGAACTTCCTGCTCGAAAGAACATCTGGTTCAAGTTGATCAAGGGTTCACCTCCCTCTCCCCTTGCTCTCAGATTAAGATAAAGAAACAGATCCTCAGCATTCTTCCCAACATGGAGAACCACACCCTAGTCAAGCACATCTGGTGTGCATACCCGCATTAAGTAAACCTTGCCGAGCTGCCAGTCATCCCTACACCCGGGTGACGGTGAACTTCAATCTGGTGTGGCAGACGTACATTGATGATCTTCCCCACCACTGTGACATAATGGCCGGTTGAGTGGAGTGAGGAGGTTACTGGTTTCGCTTCCGTGGATAAACTAGAGATAGGTGTGTCTGGTATTTGTGGATTACGCCACGGCCAATCTAACCCTAGCTCTTCCGTGAGGTATCGCTTCTACCCCTAGGTGTTGGCCTCGTGCCATTCTTACTTGCGGACCAGATAGTGGGACTGGTTCTGAGGTAGGTAATTGAGTGTCACTGGTAAAGATAGTATTTTCAGCTGACTTTCGAATTAATAATTCTCTGACTGCTGCCTGTAGGGCCTTTCTCCTTTTATTGCTTAAGCTGCCTTTTGTGGCGTAAGGCTTTTAGCTCTCAGCTGAAGGCAGCGACATAAATTAAGAGTACTATTGCCGTTGAAGAACTTCCAGAACACAGGGTGATACCTGTTGTCCTCTAGTCAGGCTTTTGCAAGCTGGGACTTGAGACGTTAGGTAATTTGAAGCCTGTTTCCTTGGGAGTGAAGCCCACCAGAGGTCAAACAACCCGGAATGCTACAAATTCTACTCTGGGCTTTTCAAGCTGGTGGTAAGTTCAAACACCCGACATGGTCGTACCTCGTAACAGGTTCAGAAAAGGAAGAAGTGGTATTTAAAGAGCGGTTCTACCCAATGTACTTCCAGAGCTCGATGCGTTCACACTCTGTTTCCACCGCCCAGCCTTTTCAAGCTGGGACTGAACCTGAGAACATATGTAGACAACTGAACCTTGAGCAAGTGACCCTCAAGAGGCCAATCAGGCCAGAGATCCGCTGGTTCTCCTCCGGTTTTTGCAAGCCGAGTATCCGGTCTGGTTGTGTCTGTTAGGTGGTTCAGAGTTTCTTATGTTTTGGGCGCAGCTGAAGATCTATCAGTTGGCATTAGGTTGGGTTGCCTCTTATTCAGAGGTTTTCTGCTGTGAGGGCTTACTGTGTGAATACCAGTTTTACCTTTGCAGCGAAATGAAAGTTAATAATAAAATCCACACAATACTAATAAAAATATTAAAAAGGGGTTTTGCAATAGGTTACACATTCATTAAACAAAATGACACTCACAATTTCTAATCGAAATACGTATTTATTTATATGTATGGAAAAGCAGTGTGATGTGTAGCTAACTCCTACTATTTAACTGGAAGCTATCAACTAAAGTAGGCAAAGGCGACCTGCGTAAGCTAAGAGAGATTTGCTATAAATTAATCAATGATTATTCTTATGTCACAACTAATAGGGGGCATTCTGAAGGAACGAAAATTACCAGAAGGTAATTAGGTTAAATAGATGGGGACATCGACACGACCTGCTGCAATGACGGGGGGGGGGGGGGGATGAGAGTGAGTGAAGAGATTTGGATGGCTTCTGCCATCGAGGTGTTCAGAGTCAATGAGAGTGATTTAGGTGAGTATGGAGCAGTGCTGGAATGAAAGGGCAGGGGAAATGGGAGATCCCCGAGAAAACCTGCTGACCAGCGGCATCATCCGGAACGATTTCCATATGCCAAAATCCAGAGTGACCCCGCCAGGAGGGGGGTTACTGAAGTGATTCCCAGAGGGACGTCTGTGGATACCTCTTGGAGTTGGTCAGCAGTGGCAGCGTCTTCGGGATGGCTGCTGGCAGCTGTTGAGTACCATCTCCAGAGACAGTGTTCCGGATTGGGAAGAGGTCTAGTGGTCAATTCGCTGTTGTTGTATTGGCCTCCGAGAATGGGAGGGAAGGGAGACTGACAACTTACCCAGGAGACTTAGACGAACTTTGAAGGTGTGTGCGGAAGAGTGGCCTAGTGGTTAGAACCCTTTTTCAGAATGATCTCTAGTCTTCGCAGACTGGGAGAGCAGGGTGACTACCACTTACCCCTACTGATACTCTTGGCCTCTGTAATCTGGAGGGCACAGCGACTGCCATGAGCCAGGGAATGGCTCCTCCTTGTATACAAAATTTTCTTGTTTGTTGGCTCTCAGAGAGGTGCGAGGCGCTGGAGTCAGTGATGCTTCACTGGAAGGAGTGCTGCTTTCTTGCAGCAAGATGTGGTACTTGCTTATCTTAGGGAAGGGTGTTGACAACTGATCTAATAGTAAAATCCCACGCTGGGATTAGGGCGACCGCATAAAGGCTTTGGAGTGAACATTACAACTTCTCCAACCACGTGTCTCTAGTCACTCGTAACGTGCAGTCTATGGACCCTGTAGGTACATGATTATTCTACTATTGGGAGTATGACATGCCCATATGAGCGCTGTGCTCGATGATGGGGCAAAGTTGTAAAGTAGAGTGCGCATGTCCAATGTGCAGAAACATGTCACGCGTCAGTATAAACTTGAAAAAAAAATAAACTTCACACACCACAATGAACCAAACACAGACTTTAACAGATAACGGACGGATGACGCTCCAACCACGCACTGTGATAAAAGGACAATGGTCTGGTACTGAACTGCTCAGAATTTAGTTTCCGTCTTGAGGGCATAAAAGAGATACGGTTTTGTCTTACCAGTGTCTGTGCATGTGCTATAGGTGACACACTCCAAACATTTGTGCACTTGTGCTGGAAAGTAGGTCACCAGGAAGTGAGAGCCAAAATATATCGTCAGATGTGTGAAGAGAGTGCCGCACATGGTACGTGTCACAGCACTTTGTAAATGCTACCTAGGACTGTGGTTCCCCATTTGCTAAAAATGGTGGTGCAGATAACATCCCTTTTTGCAAGTTTTGTATCTTTTGTAGAAATTAAATAAAACAAATAATAGTGTAGGTTATAGCAAGTGTCCATTGAACCTTAGTCAAGAACTTACTGTACTCGCCACAAAGTGTTTCCTGTGCATCATTTTTTCATTGACAGTGGGACTTGGAGAATGGTGAGAGCTTGTAACATGGGCTGTTTCTCTTGGAGTTACAAATGCCTGTGAGCAAGCGGAGCTGTGGCGAGAGGGCAGTGCAGTGCAGCATGATGGTTGCTTGCAGTTGCAGTTGGCGCCCCTGTCGACGGAGCTGTCGAAGGAGGAGCTGGCGACTGCAGGGGACAGTAGTGGTGCGGCCAGCCCACTGACGGCCCGCTCACTGCGGCTGGAGCGTGTCGCCCAGGCGCTCGCCCAGAGCCAAGAGGAGCTGCGCAGGTGAGCGCTCCCTCTCTCAAGCCGTTGTGGCTGGCAGTGCCTCATGCCACGTGCTGATTGGTCACTCACGCAGCACCACACTATTCCAGTCTTGAAAGTCAACATGGCCAGTTTATTTCCTGTTTCATCATTTAGCTTTGCTGTTGGACGTCTGATTGTTCCACAGAACAAAGTGTTCTTATTGGTACACCTATGCAATATGGCGATACATCTGTCGCACTTGGTTCATTTTCGGTGTTATAATTGCTGTACATCCCTTAAAGTGCAAACCAATATAATGCACATTTTGATACTTACTTTGTTAGCAATATATGCAAAATGATATATGTATATGTATTGATTTTACACTAATATTTGCAGTATTGGTAATATAGGTATGTACATACTTTCTGTGATTATTCGTATTTCTGATTATGTTATTTCAATGTCTGCTTTATTGGTGGTAGTACTCACAATGTTAGTATGAACTGTTTATGCCATGTGCGGGTGTGACTGATGTTGGCTGTCATAATCTGTTTTCTATACTTAAGAGGTTCGATATATCACATCAATATCAATATGGTCTACATGTATTGATATTGTGGTAAAATGTTTATACTGGAAAAATTCAATGCAAAGCACACAAAGGGGCTTACAATTTTATACTTAATATTGAATAATATTTAATGCCCAACAAATATTTTATAATACTACATTACATCTACCAGAGATTTGAAAGATGTACTTTAACGTGAAGTACTCTGTTATGATATTGTACTGTATTGCAGCCGGGTGGTAGTGGTTGTGTGTATGTGTGTGTGTTATTGACGGTCATGTGTGTTTGCAGGCGTGCGGGGTCCCCAGCGGGCATGCCTGCTACTGGCCTGTTGCCCAGGTTAACACTTCCTTTCTTTCTACTAACATGCATGCCCCTCACTATGCTTGCATGCCATTCCTCTGTACAAGCACCACCTTCACAAGTTGCTGTGATGTATGTCTGCTCACTCACATCCTTGATGTCTCAAGAGTATTTATACTGCTAGCTTGGTGCACCTGTAGAGAGAAACCAGATCAACACTGTCTTGAACTGTTCAGCTGCTACAAGTTTCCAGTCCCTTCTGAAAGCCACAAAATTTGATACTCTCAGTTCTATAATTTTATATGCTGTATTTAATTACTACGTGAGTTTTACATTGTCTGATTATACAGCTACACATCTATGGAAGCATTGAATGTCACAAATAAGGAATTGACATTGTACAGTGCAGCCATACCATAACAAGTATGGGTTATAGCGACACATTTGCTATGGTGATAAATTTTGAATGTACTGTCAAGTTCTGCACGAAATACAAAGTATCTTTCTTTGTATGAAGCACACATCTGTGTTTCACAAACACATCATGTAAATAGAAAGGTCGAAAGAATGTTGACAACTTTTACTGTTTTTTTCTCTGTCTTGCATAATCTCAATAATGGTTACTCTTACAGAGAAAAGTTCTTGCAACTGATGCATGGCGTCTTTGCAACAATGTGGTATTTTACAGACTTCAGCTCATCAGTAAGCATAGCCGTGCATCTGATTACAATGGAGTTTATATTGTTGACCGCCATGAGACGTCAAGAGTTTGTACTGTTCACCTCAGAGGAATGGATGTTCCAGCCTGTGAATTTTATTATTCACTGGCTGAGAGAACGGTGACCCTCCTCACCGTGCTCGGCACCTAAACGCGATGAGCACAGCGATTCAGATCTCACTATCAACAGTCCCTGCACGTGGGTTCTCAGCTAAAGTCTTCCCAGCTCAGGGAACGACCCCTCCGGTGCCTTAATGCGGTGAAGAGGGTAAGCACCGAGCTGACAAGCTGCACTCGAGAACAGAGTACCTGAGTGTGGGCTCTACCGTTCTGCCTACTAGGGTATCCAGAAAGGTTGGCCGTAGCTAGCGTGCGTGCGGGTTACCAGACTGTGTTCTGGCTCAAATAAGTATCTTTCCCAGTTCACTTGGATCTCTCACAAGGATGAGGTCAACTGGACCCTTGAGTAAGTTAAACACAGTGTTTATTCCTTACTATGGGAAATAAACATGTGGCATCGCACTATCTCCTATGTTTAGCAAGAGCTTTAGGAAAGCTAAGCCTACGTGAAAGCAGGTAGAGGCGACCCACATCTAAGCTAACAGGGGGGGGGGGGGTAGACGAGCACTGTACTGAAAACAACTTTAACTTTTACTGACTCCCTCCTACGAAATTATTGTCTAGAAGGGGCCATACTGTCTAGGCGTATAGACTATGTGGCGGTATGCAATCTTCGAGGAAGACTAAGCAGGTCTGGAAGGATGGTTCCGGCGCTAAAAGCGCGGTGGACACCAAGGAGTAGGTTTCCCTTCGGCACTAAAAGTACGAAGACGGTTGGAAGGTAGAGCTAGAAGTGTAGTTGAGCAGGCTGATCAGTTCTGGCAACGAGTGAGGTGGAAGACTGAAGACTGGTCCTGAGTGAGCATCACTGCCCGCTATTTACACTCTGATGGAGGCTTCTTCTGCTGTAATTGCCTGGCGAGCTTGATGACGAGAGGGCAGTGGTGGCTGAGCGATTAGCACGCTCGCCTCTCACAAAAGCGAACCGGGTTCAATCCCCGACCGAGTCACCGGATTTTCGCAGGTGAGAATCGTACCGGACGATGCCGCTGGTCGGTGGGTTTTCTCTGGGATCTCCCATTTCCTCCACCGCACCATATTCACTTCAATCACCCTCATCGACTCTCAAGATCTCACTGTTAAGAGCTGCCCAACTCTCTTCACTCACTCTTCACGTGACGCGGAGGGATTCCGAAGCAGAGAGAGGGACGGGGCAATAGCATAGCTTCATGGACTTGGTGACGTGACCGGTCATTTGGTGACGAGAGAGGCGGCAAAGCATACTGGCGTAGCCATCTAGCAGTGTCCAGTGGAACTCGGTACCTTCGTTGCATAGTCTTGGTGGGCTGGTGAATAATAAAATTTGCAGGCTGGAACATCCATTCCTCTGAGGTGAACAGTACAAACTCTTGACGTCTCATGGCAGTCAACAATATAAACCCCATTGTAATCAGATGCACGGCTATGCTTACTGATGAGCTGAAGTCTGTAAAATACCACATTGTTTATAAAGACATGCATCACAACTATGCAATGCGGTTGTGATTTATAGAAGCTGTATTATTTATTCAGTGCGTTTAGAAGCACTACTAAAACAAATATCCAATTATAATTAAAGTAATTTATGTTACTAATGTGTGTGTACGCAATAACCACGTTTAACAGAATTAAATAAAATCAAATACTTTAAAAGATAAAACAGTATTCCTGTATTGACAATGCATGACTATAACCTCTTTATGCCGGGGTACTGTTTAGTATGATTTTAACGCTACAACACGTATCTAGTAGTATTGTAAATATCATGCCACAGATGTTTTACATACCGTGATATATGTGCAAGTGTCATTATTTGGTAAATTGTGTTAAGTAAACCCTTGGTTCAACATACTAATTGGGGGAAGGAATAGTCCGGTAAACCCGAATGTCTGGTAAATGTCAAACTACCAAAATCATGTAAATCTACTTGTTAGAGTGGAATCTATACAACGTATATTTGTTTGGAACACTTAGTCAATGACGTGAGCTGTGTCCGAAATGGCTACAAGGCCATTATTTAGGTTACTAAATCCACCATGTGAGCAATGTTAGGCCCTAAATATTTGGGGATTTAGGGTTGAAATTTACTGAGGTGAAGTAGCCCACTAAATGCCCAAATATCTCCGTAAAATTATGTGCTGTTGTTTGTGTACGTTTCATTTCCTACGTTGTGGTGGAAATGTCAGTATTTACTGTTTTTGAATTGCTGCACAATACATACATGTGAAAAATGGAAAATCAGGAATCAACATAAAGTTATTTTAAAATAAAGTTTGTGTGTTGTGTTAAAATTGCTAAAAAAAAAAAAAGTGATTGATTGTTATTTGAAATGGAATGTTAATTACAGGGAGTGAAGAATGTTGAAATTTCACAAGCCTGTTGTTTCCACCTTTGTCTCGTGTAGCACTGTTACAAGCCGTTCAAAACCATCCACCCTAAATTCCTAAACCATAATTCCCCAAATTTGCCATTTTGAACACAGCTTTAGAGACAGAAAACATGCATGGGGATAGTCTTTTTCCTGTTTCCTACCCGTAACCTGTCAAAGCAATTTCGGTGGCGCTAGGCCGTTCCCACGTTATTTTTGTTGCATTCCTCAAGCGTAGATGATTATCTGGGAATTGTACCCATCCCCTTGCTCGTAGTGTGACAGGCACGGCAGTTAAATGTTTGGAACAACACGCTGTTTCACTGTGAGGAGTACAGATGCATGCAGTGATAAACTTACAACGAGGCTGGAGGGGAAAGCTGTGGTGTCGAGAAACACCCAGCTAGTTTTTGTATGAGTTGGGGTGATGTCAGCGCTACACACAAAGCGGCCGCAAGTAGGACTCTTTAAATATGTTAATATTTTCTGTTATCTATCACTCTCGTTTTTTCCTTTTGGTTGACATCATTTTTCTACACATCATTCTTCAGTTTATCTTTTGCCTTACGAATAACCGATACTAGTTTCTGTTTAACTTCAAATTCACACGCTTTCATTTTTGTTCTGTGGTAGAAGCCAGTAACGCAAAAAAAAAAACATGCATGGCTGCATCACCGTACACCACACCCGATGCATCAGTCTAAAAATAACTCTCACTCCCTTTGCTGTGTACAGCTGTCAACTTGCATGTTTGCTATTCACCGAAGCACAATAACCATGTAGGTACCGGGCCCAAGGCGTCATTCTTTCAACTCACACATACACACCAAAGAACAATAACCATGTATAGTCCATTCTCAATTGGAAGCAACTTATTATGAAAATCAACCTTTGAAAAAACACTCTAGGCATAACATGTCAACCTGTTTTCCACAAATATATAACACTGTGGTTAACTTTAGAGCACTGTATTATTGAATAAATGAACCTTTACATTAATATCTTCTATAACTTGTAATATTTATTTCTTATTTAAATATTATTAACAGTGAGTGCAATGACGTGTTAGCAACGACAAGTAAGAAATATGGCAACGACAGGTAAGAAATAGTTCACAGTTAAAATATTATTTTAACCAGTATACTATTTGTAAATTAAATGGTGCCTTTTGAAATATTTAAATAATTAGGTAGCCCCTCTGGCAACTAATATAATTTTTAGAGTTTGAAATAACTGCAGAAAATATTGTGAGTAGGCCGTAATGGTACGGTGTTGTTTTATTGAGCAAGAAAGAAACTGAAAAACTGTCTGCTGCGCGAGGCTTGTCGTTCTCTTTCTTCGTCTCGTTCACACTCGGGGGAAATTTCACTTTGCTAGTAAACAAGGATATTATACATTTTTTCAATTGTAGCATATTTCATACAGCAAAATAATGATTTTTGAATTCGTAATTTACAACTGAAAAGAGATTTTTATGTTTGAATACTTATTTTAATATATTTTAATATGATGGCGGGGCAGAAACAAAATGAAGTTGGCAGACATGGCGTGTTGCTTTTTGCCAAACAAAACGTAAATTATTCTTACTCTGAAAAATACTTCAAATTACCACATCACGATTGTAGACGTTGCATTTTTAAACCTACCTAGGCAAGTTACAATGTTGTGATAAATCTATGTTTCCACGGCAGTAATAAATATACTGTCATGTGTGTTTCATTAATCATTGCGTCTGTGAAATGGCGTGCCTTTGTGCATCATGGTCGATATGCTGGCCCTATATGTGTGTGCGTGATTTCAAATATTTGATTTTATATATACGTTTTAACTGTGAGGTGTTTTTATGACGAAGTTAATTATTTACATCCACGTCTGTTTATTTGTCACAATGTTGTACCTTTGCCCTAAGGAATTTGAAACACAGTCGCGTAACGTAATTTGCCACAATCCCAGAATAAAAATACTAAGCCCAGCCCAATAAAGTTCAATAGTCCTAATAATCAGTAAGTAGCAATACATAGAAATATGAGCAGAATATAAGTTATCGTAGGCTTATTGTATGCATGTTCACTGCTATCTTTTAAGGTTTGTATAACAAAAATAAGCAACACGAGTTGTTGCTTGAATTTATTGTGCATTTTTCATTTGACTGGTTGTTCCTTCGTTTTAATATTTATTCCAACTGAGGCCGTCCTTTTAAAGAAATAACCCAACACATATCAATAACAAAAGGATAATTAGTACAGCCATTTACCTCTCAGTTGTAACAGTGTTAAACACAGTCGTGGCAAGATACTAACGTGCATTACATGTATTGATCTATGTCGTGGAAAACAAATATGTTACTGCTAAATAACCGTAAGAACTGTCGTTAATTCAGGCATTGTAAAATTTCATAAAGCTGACCTAAATAATGTTAAGAGGCCTAAACTGTTAATATTCTTATGGAATGGTTTTTGGAATATGATAGAATTCTTTGAAAAGCTGTAAACAGTAAACAACACATTTGACAGGTATAAAAGTAGAAGTCACATTTCAATGTTTATTTTTAGGTGTAGCGAAAGTATACGAACATGTGTACACACAATGGAATGTAAACATTGATTTTGACAGATGCTACATGGCAGTCACATAGCAATGTTTGTTTACATTTGGCGGAAGGATACGAAACAGGCCTGTAAGTAGATATTTAGCAGGGCTCCGAGAAAGTTGCTTCCAATGGGGAATGGACTATAGGTCCCTGCACTGCATGTAGTAATTAATACACAGTGGTGAAAATAATTTCACTTCAGATTTTGTCCGTTAAAACGGAAGTTCGCTGAATGGAGGTCCGGTGAAACGAGGGTTTAAGTAATTTGTTAGTTTTAACTTTGGTGCAAGAAAAACACGACTGGTCAGTTTTATTTTGTGAATTCGGGTCTGTTTCGGTTTTTGTAAAAATGACCGAACGTAACCGAAAATTCTGTTAACCGATCAGCCCTAGAATTAGGTACTCGTACCCAGCCTGATCCTTGTTAATCCTTAATTTACGCACTCTGGGCAATAGATGGTGAAGTTTTGCAGAAGATAGGTAACATTTATAAAAATTTTGACTTGATAACTGGTTTTCGAAGAGTCAAAATGTGAACATTCTAAACATTCTAAAAATACAAAATGTAATGCTCTGGTTAATTTTCATAACTATACAGGTGTTCAGTGTGTCCGTTATTGACATGGAACCAACACGTAATATAGGTATCCGCGTGTTTGTAACGATGCATTTTAGTGGCATGATAGAAGTGTGTAGTCTACACGTGGAGTGTACACTGTGTACTTGTGTGCTTGTGAGTGACACGGTGGGACGGTACAGAGTACGGCTGCCATGTCTATGTTGTGATAGCACCGCTGCCCTGCACATGTAGCGACCCCCTCCCCTCAAGCTTACTCTCATGCATGTGTTGTAACGTAGTGTGTTCTGGGGCCCGCCACATCATCGCTGCATCCTGCGAGCTTACAGTTAGTGCTGGGGCTCACCTCTCACTGTACTGTTACAAGAGAGCTGTACACACATACTGTATGAAACCCACTGCTACACACCGAAAGCCTCATGTTGAAACAAATACAACTGGTGCTATTTCTGTGTGGCTGGCATGTGTAGTAACAGCAGCAATTCTATGCTTTATTTAAAGGGTAGAATTCGTATTACTTTTTTTTGTTTCTATACGCCCTGCTGACAGTGAATTAAACTCATAAATTGATTGGACTTTCTCCATTTCCAAAGTTGTTTACAAGGCAAAACGATGGTAGAATAATTCCCAAACAAAAAAAATCCTAATTATTTTTAATGGAAACTTTTGCTCCCATTTCGCTATGCAAAATAAATGAATAAATTTTGCTTATTGTTTGTTGTTCTTTTTGCTTAAAGTTAGTTTTTCAACTTATCAAAATTAAAAAAAAAAAATTTTTTGCAAAAATACTTATTAATGTTCTTTGAAAGGATCTGCTTACTTAGCTTACTGCCAAATACTGCCAGCATGGTCTGTGGACTTAATGTCGCAAGTATGTATGTGGATGTGATCTAGGTTTGTAACCTCCTGTCAGTCGTCTCACGTAACTGCGCACGGTGTGTAACAAACACTCTGTGGCAGAGGACAGTGAGGGGATGCAGCGATGATGGGGGCGGGCTCTCTCCCTAGGCTAGTGGTAGCACAGGTGTTGGTTGTTACAAACAGGCCGGGGGGAATGCCCACACCTCCCTCTCCTCTGTCTTCTCGCCACAGCAGTCAAGACTCGCTGCACAAGGGGCTGGCCGCGGCCCCGCTCTTGCCCGGAGCCCCACCCATGTCTGCCGCCGCAGCCGCTGCCGCCCAGAAGAAGAAGGGTATCAAGTCATCCCTCGGCCGCTTCTTCAGCAAGAAGGAGAAGGTGAGTGCCAGCAGCCTGCCATCGTGGTGGTCTAGTTTGGCACTGGGTAACACTTCCATCTGGCAAAACCAGCCACATTCTTAACTGACAGTTACTACTTCAATAAACTCCCTCTATGAGTGCATGCATGTGCATGCAATCGCGATACAGAGGTGCTAGATATGAGTTGCTATAGAAACCTAACTTTTCCAAGTGTGATCAATTTTTTTTTTCTAATTTGTTTGAGTCTGTTGTTATTTTTTTGTTTCAGTTTATGTAAATGTTTACGACTAGAAGTATTAGTAGTTATTGTAATTCATAAAGTGTGATATAAGGTTTGAAATATTTGTGTTGAACTTGCATTTTAATAGGGAAGGGATATGTTTTTGGGCCATGTTGTTTTAACCTGTTCCCTACCAGACAAATGTTGATAAATTGCATTTCACCTGTTGTCTTAATAATCTTCACATATTAAGAAATAACCATATATGGATATGAACTATTAATTAACCTAATGGTGTGTAGCCATTTTAAAGAACGATAGCTTTTATTTCTGTTGATGCTCACTCCCTACAATGGTAGCAAACAGGATGGCGTAGGTGGGGTGTGATAGTTGTGTCCAAACAGCCTGGTCTAAATTAATGCCGTTTGTACCCCACATTTGGCATCACTTGACTCTTCTGTTCTATGTATTTAGGGTTTTCGATTTGTAAACTAGAATGATTTGATGCCTGTCTGATTAGACTGACTTAGCACGTTGGTCTAGGATTTTGTCTGCTAGACCAAAAGTGGGGTAGTTTGGTTTAGATAATCTGCATGAGGCGATGGGAGTTGGTTAGAACTTACTGCTGCTGTGTGCTGTAGTCTGTGTAGGCTTCGCTTAGACACGTCGAATTCGCTCTATGCTGGAGCTGAAGTTCCACAGGTGTACTTCGTTAGACCAGAAGATGAGGTTGTCCCAACCTAAGGGCACTTCAGTACCAGTCAGGAGTCTGACGTTCCGGTGACACGTAGGATGTATGCGGATAGACAGTGGGAAGTCAGTTACCAGAACCGGAGCAGGCACGACTGCTTGTAGTCTAAGTTCGGCGGCACGGTCCCGTTCCACCTGTAGGACGTGGTAGTGCGATCCACGGTTTGAGAGCAGAGTGAGCCAGATATTGTTCCCTGCATTTTCTACCACTCATCTTCTCATGAAGCATAAGATAAACAGTTCAATAGTCTACACAATGCACTTAGACAGGAAGGTTGACAGTGTAACCCAATAGTGACTTGCCGGCACGAGCTCGATAAGAGTCCCCACCGATCCCCCACAGTATGCGGGCTGATAATTGATGTGGAGCCGTGAGTGCCGCCAAGTCTCTACTGGTTGTGCGTTTGAACTAGGATGAACTGCAAAACTTCAGGCCACAGCCACCGCGCACTGACTTAGTTCTAATGTGTGGCTGGGAAGAAACAAGTAGCCATCTAATATATATGTCTTCTGACGTGCAGATACCTGGAAAGGATCCACTGTCAGACTAACTCAGTTTAAACAAATTCTCCCTGTTTCTGTTGGTAGTGCACAGCTTATTCTGTCTCTCCAACTGTTAATACAAACAAATACCCTGGAAATGAAAAACAGAACTGTAGAGAACAATGAGTGTTTATTGAATGTTCAATAAACACCTGACCTGTGCTACCGCCTACCAAGTCGTGGAGAGCTGAAGATAACTGCGGTTCCAGGTGTATGCGACCTGGTTCTAAGTGAAAAAGGGGGAATGCTGGTTCTAGATGAATGTTAATTAATTTAAGTCAAACTGCTAAGTAAAATATGTCTAGAGGAGACAAAGTGAAGTTAAATGTGTATGATCGTGTTCATTGGTCGTCGAGATGTAGTAAGTAGCCACGGGGCGTACTTGAAGTTTCCAAGGTCCCCGGAGGTCGCAGCACTGAGGTAGTACTAGATGTCGTGAGAGAGAAGATGCGAAAGAATGACCCCCGAGGCCGGCAGCATCCTGACTTATATAGTGGAAGCTTGTAGGCTGCCGGCATGGGCTGCAGGAAGGGCGTAACGTCCTCCTGCCCTGGTTGGCGTGGGAATACTCTGGTCAGCGTTTCTGCTTCGTGCCTCGTCGGTGGCGCTCGCCCTTGCCTGAGGTCTAGGCAGCTTGTTGGCTCTCAGCGCGGGGAGGGGAGGCGGCGTGCCTGCCGGGTTGCGTATGCTCCAGGTGAGAAGGATTCACTCAACAAGTTCCTGCTGCATGTAGGGTAGACAAGGTGTTAGATTGGAAGAGGTACTCTTGGCGATCAGTCGTAATCGTATTAGATTAATTGTGTAAGCGGCACGTCAGATTATACTGTACATCCAAAATAGCAACTCCCTTTTTAGTCATTGATAAAAGAAACTGGAAATTAATAAGAGGGGAAAATCCCAGGCTGGGTTAGGGTTTTTCCACAAGTTGAAAAAAGTTATGTTTTATATTTCTTAGGTTTCGTGACTAACAAAGCTGGGGGGAGTTAAACCCCAGGGTAAATTAAATTTGGAAAGTCTGTCTCTAGGAGACTTTAGTTTTACTTATCATTAGGCAGGCCAAATACCGTGACGCCAGCTTCACAACGAGCATAGGGGGGAAAGAACTAGATGGGTTCCTTAAGATCCTGTGTTGCCCAGCCTCAATAGAGAGTCTGCCTAGTTGGTTGACATGTGGGGACGAAGTTTGGGGTTATCGGACAACCTTTCAGCATTTTTTACTTGGTACTGGAGGCGGACGTGGACGATCTTTCCAGTCACAGTTCTCACTCTGCATCTGGGTTGGGGCACAGCTGCCAGCTCAACAGGGCAGGGAGAGATCGGTTGCACTTTGGCATTTATGGTTGGGGTGGAAGGTTCAAGAAATCAAAACCATGCGACTGCCAGTTAATCCGTAGGTGAATTTCTCCTCCCTGACATATAGCCTCAATGCGGGGTGACTCGTACCAGTGGACTGAATAGCGTTACTGGTTCCGAGTTAGTTTTCTGGATGTCACTGTTATTAGTGGTATTTTCCACTGATTTTAATGTTAATAGCTCTCTGATTTTGGCCCGCAGGTCTTTTCTCTGTTGTTTGCTCAGACTGCCTTTCTCTATGTAAGGCGTTAAAATTCAGCTGAAGGCTGTTAATAAAGAAATCTGCCATAAAAATTTCTTCCAGAACCTAGTGAAATACCCGGTGCTCCCAAGTCCAGCCTTCGCAAGCTGGGACTAAACTAAGGGTGGTGCAGACAACTGGGCCTTGGGTTAGTAACCCTCAAGAGATCAATCAGGCCTGAGCACTGCCCAAATGAAAGCAATGTAATGCTTCGCTAACTCCTACTAAATTAAATTAATGTGTAAGCTAGAATTACTGCATATCAAGGTGGCCTGCGAAAAAGCTAAGTGTAATCAATGTAAGAATGAATCTAATTAAATTTTTAAAATAACCTTCATTTTGCGTTCTGAAGGAACCTAGTTAAGATTACTGTTGAGGTAATTAGATTGACTCCAGAGGTCCAGAAGAGATATCAGCACTACCTGCTATCTCGAGGAGGGGGGGGGAGGGCTGAAAAAATTACCAGGTAGGAGCAAGGGGAACATCTTAAGGAGCCTGGGTGAAGCCGGCTAGCAGTGGCAGCGTCCTCAAGGTGGCTGCTTGCAGTTTTAGAGAAGAGTCTTCAGGAACCGTCTTCTGGAGCATGGTTGTGGAGAGGTCTAGTGGTCTGTACCCTTTCAGATATTTCTCCGGCCTTTACAAGCTGGGAGATAAGGGAGACGGACCACTTACCCGGGATACGGTGCTGACTTCTTGCGGCACATGCGCAAATAGTCTAGTGGTTAGTGCCCTTTTCAGAGGATCACTGGCTTTCGCAGGCTGGTAGAGAAGGGTTAGCTACCACTTACTTCTACTAATGTCCTCAGCCTTTGCAAGCTGGAGGGGGCAGCGGCTGCCCTGAGCCAAGGTTTGGCTCTTCCGTATATACTAATTCTCCAAGTTTGTGGACTCTCCGAGAGGTGCAGGGGTGGGTAGTGTCTCTCCTCAGGGGCTATTTATTGTTTCTGAAAGGATGTATTTTATTTTCTTATAGCGTCAGCTGGAGGCGTTGAAATTCTTAATGTCTCGCTGAGTGGCTGGAGGCTGGTTGTAGCTGGAGCAGACTGGGTGCTGCCCTCCAGTGGCAAGCAGATGCACTAGTTTGGCTTTTCTGGAGGACAGCGATTTTTCAGCCTACAGAAAAATCCCACATTGGAGGTAAGGGGACAGTGTGACGTCTTCTTGGAGTCACAGCAAAGAGTACCATTTCCCCGGCCACGTGTATGTAGTCCCGCATGACGTACATCAGCGTACCCTGTAGGGAAGTGTCCGTTGTTTTGTTTAGGTGTGTTGACTGGCCCCGAAGATGGGGCAAAGTCGAAAAGTAGAGTGTGCATGTCCAGTGTAAGGAAACGCATCACGCGCCACTCCTTTCAGAATTTGGGTGCAGTGTGTTTGTTAATAAATGGTCTCTCAAAGAGCCATCCCTGTGCCAGGCAACTTTGGTGCATAACTTGAGTAATGGCAGGCTGGCAGCATGTGTGGGTAAACATTGACGACGCTGATGGAAGGGAGGAAAGTTAATATGGTACCGAGTGCTGTCTATTTTTAGCTCTTTCACTCTTCATTTTACAGTAGTGGTGTTCATATTTGGTGCTTCCATGAAATTTTTTCTTGTGTCCTTGAGTGTGTGTGTGTGAACGTGTAGTAATCCATCATGGTGTCATCCAGCTAGACACAATTGCGGCTGTGTTCAGTTCGTGTTTTTACATGGAGATACCCTAAAGCGTACTCTTCTATTGTCGCTGACATTTTCTGTTGGTGACAAACTCCATGGGACTTGTCTGGAGTTGTTGTTGTTGTGGCAAAATGAGTTTCAACTTTTAGCGACTAAAATAAATGCAAGAAACTTAAAATCATTCCCTTCAAATTTTTCAGTTTTTTAACTAAATTTTTTTACGATTTCCCAAAAAAAAAGTGTTTTTACATAAAGGCAATCATTGTGACTAGGGTTGTTTTGTCAAAATTTGACTGTACAGTGCCTCATCTCGCGAGCAGAAATGTACAACAGATTTCCACATAGTATAAATAAATGTTTTGCATTATTAAAATTTTCTCTTTCTTGTCTAATGAATATATGTAATTGTCAACTTATTAATCACAAATCATCACCGCTTCAACATTTAGTGAAACGGATGTCTGTCAATGTGTGTACTATGACACACCATAGAAAAAGTAGGAACAGACAGATGGCAGGGCAAGAAATCAGTAGCTAGCCAATGCAGATTTCACTGTTTCTGAACTCTTAGGATAATGATACCCGAACTGTCATTTTACAAAATATTTTATTGAATCCTGAATAAAGTTGCTGGAAAATGGGAGTTGCTAGGCAAGAAGACTCTCAACCAACCACCTGCATCTGGTATATTTAATTCCAGCTGTCATTACTGGCAGTGGTGCAAAACAGTTTTCCTTACTCTCTACGCTGTGTCCGTGTAAATGTAAGCTACTCATACTATACCCAGATACAATCAAGCCAAGAGCTATATCATGCATCTGGATTGTATTACAAATATATTGTGTGGAAACATGTAAAACGCAGGAAAGTTTTGCAGTATGAGCATTACATGAGACCAAAAAAAATGTGTAAAATATGTGAAAGTGTAAATCAGGGGGTGTAAAGGAGTGTTTACACTGTAATTGCGTGTCTTAGTGGTGTCCGAGGTTGAGGAATCCCATCCATGTAGAGATTTTTTTTTTAGAAATGGTCATAATGAAACTTTATGGCGAGATATAGAAACCTAAGCTTTTCATCGCACAGAGGAGAAAATTATGGAACAGAATATTTTGAAGTTTCTACAGTTTCAGATATATTTGTATTTTCACTTGTGGAACAACATTGAATAGAGAATGTTTTGCTTACAGTTATAGATGCACAGCTAGTGATGGGAGTAAAAGTATTATTTTGATATAAGTAGTTGTTAAGATGCTCCCAGTGTGTTGACAAGCTTGGTTTTTTAAATACTTAATCTGAAAATTAAGTTATAAAGGAGTGTACCTAAAACCAAGGTGCCAGGGAACGCTTGACGCATGCCTGGCTATTGACTGTATGGAACAATCGTCGAGGTTTATTGCACTAGACCAAGTGTGCAGTTATAGGTAGCTGACGGGAGGTGTTAGAAACCTGACTTATTCTGATGGTCTTCGGTCAGTTGGTAACGTGGGTTTGCTGACTGAGCAAAGCCAGTGCTACAGCCCTTGGATTAGATTACATTGTACTGAGTTGTCTCACGCCGTACTCCAAGTTACAGGTCGCTGACTCTTGACTCCATAATCTAAGATTGGCTAGTCCGTATCTAGCTTCAGTCTTGTATACTAGACCCCCTCAACACAAGGTGGTAGTTGGGACTGGTTCGGACGTGCTGTGGGAAATATATATATTGTCCCACTGGGACAGTCGAGACTGCCCGTAATCTCAGTTGGGCGGCGCGGTCCCATTCTGCCTGCCTTTCCTGCATAGGAGGTGGTAATACCATCCACGGTGTGATAGCAACATGAAGTAGGTATTGTCCCTACGTCTTTTGCCACTCCTTACCTTGTAAGCCATAGAGCACAGTGGTCTGACAGCTTACATAACACACTTACAGTGTAACCAAATAGTGACTTGCTGGCACAAGCTCGATAAGAGTCGCCACTGATCCCCTATGTATGCGGGCTGATCAGGGACATGGAGCCGTGTGGCCCACCAAGCCGCTGCTGGTTGTGCATTCGCACAGGGTTGAGCGGCAAACACCAGGCTAATGTCACTCCAGCACTGAATTAGTGCTCAAAGCAAGAGATAACCTGAGCTTGTAGCCCCTCCCTGTGTGTAGGTGTTTCTAGTGGATGTGGCATCACTGTTTCTCCCAACCAGCACTAAATTAGTGCTTGGGGGCTGGGAAGAAACAGGTAGCCGTCTAATGTGGATGTCAACAGTCACCCTGTTCCTGTTGGCCGTGCACGTCGTACTCTCGCTCTGTAACCATTAACACATTCAAGTACCCTCCAAATGAAAAGCAGAAGAGTAATGAACAATGAGTGTTATTTAATACTCAATAAACACATAACTCTTGCTGCCTCCTCCCAAACCGTGGTGAGCTGAAGGTAAATGCTGTTCCAGGTGTAGGCGACCTGGTTCAATGTTAAAAGGAGAATAGCTGGTTCTAGACGAATACAAAATCAATTGAAGTTAAACTGAACTAAATAAAGATGTCTGGAAGAAACAAAGTGACGTTAAAGATGTATGTACGTGTTCGCTGGTCGTCGAGACGTGGTAAGTAGCTGCTGGGGGCGTACATAAAGCTTACGAGATCTCCGGAGGTCCCAGCACTGAATTAGTGCTCTGGGATGTCGCAAGAGAGTTGGGGAAAGAATGACTACCCATGCCCGGCAGCGTCTGGACTTATATAGGTGAAGCTTGTAGGCTGCCAGCGCGGGCTGCAGGGAGGTGCAGCATCCTGCCCTGGTTGGCATGGGAGTCGAAAAACTCAGGTCAGCAGTAGTCAGCGTTTCTGCTTCGTGCCTCTTCGGTGGCGCTCGGCCTTGCCCGGTGGCGGGTGGCTTGTTGGCTCTCAGCATGCGAGAGCGTGCCTGCCGGGTTGCGTAATCTTCAGATGAAGAAAATTCGCTCATAAGTTTCTGTTACCTGGTAGAGTAGGCGGCCGAGAATTCATGTGGAAAATGCTCTCCTTCTGTACCAGTTGAAGTAGGAACATTTAGCGATGAGTCGTTATCGTGGTTAATTAGTAGGTTGAGTGGCATGCGTCAAGGTATTTGATTCGTGGCATAAGCTCATTAAGAGTCCCCACTGATCCCTCACGTTAGCGGGCAGATCAGAGATGTTGAGCCGTTTGGGCCACCAATGCTACTACTGCATGTGATATCCAGCTAAGGCCAGGCCGCAATACCCAGTCCAATATCACCTCCAGCACCCAGGTGCTCTGGTAGGTGATATAACCGAGGCTTGCTGTCTCTCCTTGGTTGTAAGTATTCCTAGTGGTCGCGGCTCCTCTGTTCCTTCCCTCCAGCACCTGGGTGCTCGGGGTAGTAGGAAGCAACAGGCGGCCGTCTAATGTGTGTGTTACCAGAATGGAGGTCCCTAGAAAGGGGGGTCTCAGTCATGCTAGTTCGGATTTACAAAAGTTCACGGTTTCTGTTGGTAGTGCACAGTGCTAACTATTCCTAACGAGCAATGTAGAAATTACTCTAGAAATGGAAGCGTTAGAATAGAGAACAAAGCTGTATTCATTGAGGACTCAATAAACACACTGACTCATGCTATCTCCTACCAAGCAGATGGAGTACTGAAGGAAAACTAGGTTAGCCATGTATAGGCGACCTGGTCCTAGACTAGAGGGAAAGTGAACTAGAAAACTGAATATATAACTGCTTTACTAAAGCTGTCTAATTGCAGGTGTCGGGAAGAGACAAAAAGAAGTTAATTTAGTAGCAGGGTATATTCGTGTTCGATGGGTGTCGAAGACTGTTGTCGTCACAGAGAGTAACTGCGATGGCTACTGAAGACTCGAGGTTCACTGGAAGCCGCAGCATTAAGGAGTGCTTGGGGTTAACTCTAGAGAGGAAACATGAATGACTGCTGAAACCCCGCTGTGCACGGACATATAGTCAGAAGTCTAGGCTGCCACAGCGGGGTGCAGGGAAGGCGCGTGACGTCCTTCTGCCGGGAGACTGGCTTGGGAAGTGGGAACCCTCTAGTCAGCATTCTTGGTTTGTGGATCTTTGGCGGTGCTCTGCCGTGCTCAAGATGGCTGCAAGCTTATAGGCGCTAAGCGTGGGTAAGGGGTAGGAGGCGGCATGCTCGCTGGTTCTGGTTGTGTAACCTTGTAGCCACGTGTTCGGTCGCCCGGTAAATTTAAGCAGCGCCCAACAACCATGTATTGGTTTGCGGTAACAACTCTCATGTAGGTTGAAGTAAGGATATACTTCACGTGAAGAGCTACGAGTGATTACTTTAATTAATAGTATTATAAGCGGCACGTGTCACTCTCCACTTCAAAAGTGTAGTTTTTTACATCAGAAAAGTGTTTTTCCTTTTTGTTCTATACATTTTTTGTAGGAATAATAAATTAATGTCTGTAACAGTTCTTGAGCATTACCTCACAGACACATGTATATAGTGATCAGGTCTATAGCAGTGTTAACATGTGGAATGACACACTGTGTGTTGGGAGGGAACACTATACAGGGCTTTCACAAGTGCTCACTTGGCTGTGGGCGAGCTATGGACCTGAGTCTGGGGACCACGCCGACGTACACAGGGAGCATTGACAGGACATGTGGGGTTATTTCTTGTGCAGGGTAAAGTGAAGGAGCAGTCGGCCGGGGACGCCGCGGTGATGGCTGCCTCGTACGGCGACGGGGACATGTCTGCGGACACGCTCAGCCTGAGCGGAGGACTGGGACAGAAGGGTGACTTTGACCGCAGGAAGAAGAAGAAGTAAGTGCGGGCTAGTGGCAGGGTGAGGGGATGAGAGAGCCATCAGCTGTGCAGTGTCCACTTTGTGTCTGAATGTTGCCAACTAATATGTGAAAACAACATGGCTTCCGCAAATGGATTAAAACACCATTTAGATAAATACCTTTCTACATTTTGATACAAAATGGCTATACATAAAACTATTTTTGAAGTGAATACATGTTTGAATCAGATTGATAGCTGCATTACTAGGATGTAAATGGCGATGTAACATTCACCAAGTGATCCACTCCAGCACTATAACTGTGTTGACTACAGTAATAACCCAGTGGTCTTGTTCAACTGGACTGCAATGCAAGGTTGAGCTTGAGTTGGTGCTTCTCGTTTGCAAGATGTGTGGGCCTCCACTGTTACTGGTGGCAATTTTAAGCATGTGCTAAAGTTTCCGGGCAGTATACCTCACAACTTCCTTGTGCTAGCACATCGATTTTGGTGCCAAAATAAAGATCACTTCTCGATCTCTCTATTTAAACTATTTTAAGCTATTAAAGCTAAGAAGTCAATAGTTCATTTTGTTACTTTTATTTTATTCCCATGTCCCAGAGAAAATATTGGGTAACTGCAGATGCAGGCATCATTCATGTGAACCAAACTTCAGTGTCCACGACATCGCCATGTCCTGATTTTATTTATTAAATGCAAGTCTGTGGGAAAATTATATGTTCACAAGTGTCCATGTCTCTGTTTAATCACACAATTTTGACACTTCTATGGCAGCTTGCATGTTAATGTAGGATATGTGTACATACGATGGGTCTTAGTCTACCTCACATTATGTGATCGAGTGAGAGTGTGTAGTTGTGAGACAGAACAGCTGCATGTCTTGTGCTCGCAGGCATGAGCTGCTAGCAGAGGCGATGAAGGATATGTGTACATACGATGGGTCTCAGTCTACCTCACATTATGTGATCGAGTGAGAGTGTGTAGTCGTGAGACAGAACAGCTGCATGTCTTGTGCTCGCAGGCATGAGCTGCTAGCGGAGGCGATGAAGGCAGGCACCCATTTGCACTTTGGAACGGGCCAACGATCGTCGCGTGGTTGGAGTTGTGGGTTGGCATGCCTGCCTGGTATGTGGCTGCCTGCCGAGCCAACGTCAAGTCTGGGGCCATCATGAGCGCTCTCAGCGACACAGAGATACAGCGCGAGATTGGCATCAGGTTTGTCCCACCTGCTTAGTCTGTTGTATCTGTTTCACGCTAAGGAATTTATCTCAGTTTGCAATGTGCAATGGTAATGTCCTGAAATCCCATTTTTGTGGGAACTATGTTTATAGTCCATTCCAGACTGGAAGAGTTTTTGGAAAACGAACCTTTAAAATAACACCCCAAACACAACATGTCAACTTGTTTTGTCAGTAACTTGTATTGCACCAACATAAAACACTGTGATTGACTTTAAAGTACTGCATACATGAACAAATGAAACTGTAACATAGTATCTTCTATAACTTTTAATATTAATTTAGTATTTTTAAAGTGAATTAAAAACAGTGAGAGCAGCGACGTGTTGGCGACAGCCGGTAAGAAATAGTTTACGGTTAAAATATTATTTTAACCTAGTTTTTTAGAGTGCTACTTATAAATTAAACGTTGCCTATTAAAATATTAAATATTTAGGTAGCCCCGATGGCACCATATTTCATTTTTACAGTTTAAAATAACACCGCAAAATATTCTGCATAGGCCGTAGTGGCACTGCCTTCGTTTTATCGAGCGAGGAAGCAACTGTGACCTGGGAGAGGATTGTCGATCTCTCTCTTTCTTTGTCTCTCTCACACTCTGGAAGTTTTGCTTCGCTAGTAAGCAGCAAAGTTATACATGTTTTTAATTTTAGCATATTTCATACTTATTACAGCAAATTAATGATTTTTCAATTTGTAATTTACAACTGAAGAGATTTGAATACTTATTTTAATATATGTATATGTGATGGCATGATGGATACCATCGGAGGTTGGCAGACATGGTGAGCCATGACATAATGTATTACTTTTTGCCAAACGTAGCGGAAATTATTCGTACTCCGAAAAATTCTTCAAATTTGATGTGATAGATGTGTGTTTCCACAGCAGTAATAAATATACTGTTATGTGTGTTTCATTAACCGCTGTGTGTGAAATGGCATGCCGTTGCTGCGTGGTGGTCGTTTGGCCTGCCCTGTGTGTGTGATTTCAAATATTTGATGTGCACTATTTGTAAGTTTTAACTTTGAACTGTTTTTATGACGAAGCTAATTATTTACATCCACGTCTGTTTATTTATAACAACATTGTACCTATTCTCTAGGTGTTTGAAACACTGTCGTGTAATGTGATTGGCCACAATCCCAACAAAATACTAAGCCTTGCCCGATAAATTTCAATAAACCTAATAAACAGTAAGTAGCAGTACATAGAAATATGAGCGGAATAAAAGTTACCGTTGGCTTATGTATGTGCTTGTTCACCACTATCTTTTGAGTTTGTATGACAAAATATATGCAAAATGAGATGCGTGCTTGAATTTAATGTGCCTTTTTAGATTGACTGGTTGATCCATCGTTTAAATATTTATTCCAACTAAGTCTGTCCTTTTAATGAAATAATCCAACACATATCAATAACAAAAGGATAAATACTACAGTTCTTTACCTCGCAGTTGTAACAGTATTAAACACAGTCGCTGCAAAATATTAATGTGCATTACATGTAATGTGCTATGTCGTGAAAAATATTATGTTAATTTAAAATAAGAACCGTAAGAACTATCGTCAATTCAGGCATTTTTAAAACGTCATAAAGCAGACCTAAATAATGTTAGAGGCCTAAACTGTGAATATTCATGCGGAATGGTTTTTGGATTATGACAGAATTCTTTACAAAGTTTTAAACTGTAAACAACACATTTGACAGGTTTAAAAGTAGAAGGTCACATTTCAAAGTTTATGTTTAGGTGTAGCGAAAGTATACGAACACATGTACACACACTATGGATTGTAAACGTTGATTTTGAAAAATGCTACATGGCAGTCACATGGCAATGTTTGTTTACTTTTGGCAGAAGGATATGAAAGAGGCCTGCAAGTAGATATTTTGCAGGGCTCCAAAAAACTCTCTTCCAGTGGGGAATGGACTATAGTTAGAGTTCTAGCCATTCTGATTTCAATGTTGTGTGGTTTTCTGATATTTCAGGAAAATGCTAGATTGGTTTATAACATAAGCCAGAGCTAACTCATTCTAACATCTGATTGTCCAAGACTAGTGATGGGACATTTGATACTTCGATATCCCTCGATACTGGGCCGCATCAAAAGTATTGAGTATCGCGACATCCATATGGATACTATTATTAGATTCTTTTTATCGATAAGTGTATATGTTATATGGCTTCAGCTTGGCCCGCCATTTCCATATTGTCATGAATCGGCACAATTAATTTTCATTCTTCAGTTTACTAGTTATGGAAAGCCCGTGAAGTGTCGTATTTATTAAATGATACAGGTAATTATTTTGTATCGATGGCTGTGAAACGTGTAGTAAGGATCAGAGTTGTTCCGATACCAGTGCCTATACCAATGCTCTTCGCATTGAATTTTAGAAAAAGTATTACTGTAAATAATACAAAACATTTTTTCTAGACTCGTTTAAATAAAGAAAATAACGTCTTAAAATACTGTATATAATTTATTGTAATCAGATACAAAATGCATGCTGACTTAAAACTTTCAAACACTCTGAAAATGAAAATAATATGACACCAAATGCAAGTCAAATTTAAATGTCCGGCACGCACTATCAGCTAAGAGTGCATGGAGAAGTTATCACTTGGGCAATATGATGGCTGTTGGTTTGGGGGGATGGGGTAGTGGCAGGAGGATTACCTCTCCTTTCCATCCGCTACTTGTTGGCGACACCTTGCATGCGTGGCAAATGTCAATCTGTTAAAGTAATTAATCATATTTTACTGCAAAAAAACTTTTAATTTTGATACAGAAATAAGGCAATTATAATTGATTTCTTCACTGCCTTAATCATTCAAAACCACATCCTCTGATTTTCCCTGTTGTGAGTTACACTGTGCTCAGCTCTGTGCTTACCTTCCTATTATTAGGTGGCAAAAGGTGTCGAACAGGCCCTTGCATTTTATCAGTTTATTCAAAGGAGGCATGTCTATAGTTGCACATGTCGCTTACACCAGTTACCATAAACGATTACGACTCATCTCACTGAAACCCTAGTGCACTACTTCTACACTCATGAGATTTAAACCCCACGCCATTTCGTACATGGAAATACCGGTCTACCCCAATCCTGGAGGGCGGCTGGACACGTGGATACGAGTGGTTGCGAAAGACAGCGGTGCGTCCCCCCTCCCCCACGCAGAGAGCCTATAGGCCATCAGCCATCTCTGGCCATGCACGAGCGCCACAGAGGATATGCGAAGGCCAAGAGATGACCAGAGGGTGCTACCCCCACTCCGGCCTCGCACCTGAGGGACGTCACACGCCCTCCCCCGCGGCCTCCGCTATACGCACTGCCTGTCTATATAAGGTAGTGCACTGCGGTCCGTGCCAGTTGTTCCTGCAGTCTTCTCCAAGCACCTGGGTGCTGGAGCCTAGACTACTACGAGCCTTTCAACAGCCCTTCCAGAGGCTGTCGCCAATGACTTAACAGTCTTCAGCAGCCACCAGACACTCCAGCTACACCAATAGCTACCAGAAGCTTTCGGTACATAATACATTCCACACGTAATTCTTTCTTTGTCCCCTACAGACACTCCCTATATAGAGTTAGGTTTGCATTTAAGTAATCTTCGACAGTTTTTCACGTAACTTCCCCACTTAGCGTAGGACCAGGTCACCTACACCTAGATTCCGTAGGATTACTTCCAACCATTGGTCTGCCTGGCAGGAGAGGACGAGTCACCATATTTAATAAGTCTTTAACAAACACGGCTTTGTTTCTCTTACCCTCAAGACTCATTCATAGGGTAATCTGTCACCAATTACTGGAATAACCTCGAATTGAGCACTGCTGACCGGCCCCGGGAAAGTATTCTTATTTTCGCTATTAGCTACAACTGGAACACCCCCCTTCTCAGGTGGCACCAAGTTGAAAACACACCCATTAGATGGCCAGCTATTCTATTCCTACCATTTATACAGGTACTGGAGGAATAGAATAGACAAGCCACGACCACTAGCAACACTTATCAACCAGGGAGACAGTACATCTGAGTTGTATCCCTACCAGAGCATCTGGGTGCTCGCGGGGGGATTTGCTTAGGTGCTACGGCCTGGCCTTGGTTGGGATCGCACACCCAGTGATAGTCTTGTTGGCAACCCACATGGCTCCAACACTTCTGATCTGCCCGCAACAGTGGGGGATCTTCTGAAGCACCGGAGAGCTCACATTGGCAAGACTGCTGCTATACAACACTAAGTTAGGGCTATCCCTAACTATCAAAGTGAGGCATGGTGCCAAAAGAGAGGAGCAAAGAGTTGCGCTGGTCTAACCCCACTTACAGCTAGCTGAAGAGATTGTGCCGCCTTACTTCGGTCACTGGCACCACCTTCGACGACTGCCATTAACCCAGCTACTTTCCCATCAGCACCGCTACGTACACACCCTACATGTCATCCAGTGGTAACAAAACCCAGGACCGGCTAGGCGTGTTGAACAGTAACTTCTGGAGTACGGCATCAGAGTTCTGCGTTGTGTTACGTCGTGCCCTTGCTACCACCCGAGCTGAAGACGAGCGACGTAATCAACGATATTCCGCTACTCCTCACCCGTAAACTGCTAAGGCACCAACCCCTAGCACCTCCCACCCGTCACCGACTACGGCTAGTTCCGAAGCAAGTCACAAGCCAGACCCCTCCAAGGGGCTAGAGAACCATAAAATCAAGAATGTTGTTCCAGCTCATAAAGGCACGTGCCCAACTGCAATATCCAGCCGTAATTAAGCCTTAAACCCAACCCGCGCACACAACCGACCTAAGTGCAACTGAAGCCACACGACCGTGATCTAGCCTCTGATTCTCCCGCAACAAGTTACTGAAAATGAACTTCACACTTATAATACTATTTGCTCGATTTTCAAACAATTTTTAGTGACAAGGGGATGTCAAGCATATGCTTCTGGGAGTATAATTGTATTCGCGAAGATGGTGCCGTTTGAGTTAAATAAATATTACGATTTTAAAATTGTGTTAATTTTACGCCAGATGCAATGAAATACCAGCCTTTTGGGAAAAAAGACCTTTAATCACAAAAGAAAATCTTTGCAAATAATAATGCCTTGTTAAATGTTTTGTGTAACATTTTCAGTTGAAACCATTTGCTTTGGAATACAAGTATTGATAGGTGCAACTATTTTGAGAAATGCATAATCTTGATACAATTATGTTCGTCAGATGCCCTTTTTGTTCTACTGCCGGTGGGCACTTGACAGCCGCAGAGCATTTATAAATGGTGGCACGTGACATATTTCACATCCAGTTAATAGACGTTTGCATAAACAACAAGTTTAAAAACTATAGTTGCAGGTAGGGCCCCTTGAAAGTGGTAAATTAACTTTCTAAATTTCATCTTAAAAAACTGTCAAAAGCGGTGCAAAAATTCACTTAAAACCATTATAGTGGTAAATAAAAACTTTACCGTTCCTCATTAATACTTTAAAATCTTGTGCTAAAACTCGCTTAAAAACAATGAATTTATATCTTGTAGGTAATTATTCTGGAAGTAATTCAATGAAATGCAGTATTTCAGACATTCCAACTTGTTTTATTTTAGCCTAGTTAAGTGAGTTCTGTTTACTGTATTTAGAGGAAAATATGGAAAAAGGGAGAAGTAAATTAAGTGAAAGAAGGGGGGGGCTTTAGTTTAACGTCTTTCATAATACTGCATTGTTTTGATGTTCTTACCTGGTGTATGGCATTCTGAGCTGCATGTCGTTTTGATGCGAGCAGTATAAGATTTTGCTCATATGAAAATAACATTCAAATTATCATATTTTTGAAAAAATTTTAATTCAATTTAAAAACGAAGCGCAATTTATTTGTAGCTGTTCTTATTCGTACAGATGTAGCAATGCGCGCGCGCACACACACACTCTCACTCTCTCTCTCACTCTCTCTCACTCACACCCTCACTCACTCACTCACACCCTCACTCTCACTCACTCACTCTCACTCTCTCACACTCACTCACTCACTCACTCTCTGGCCGAAGTTAACCTTACACTCGTTGAATTCGTGATATGGGCAAAGAAACAAATGTTACATAATAGACTATCTACATGACAATGAAAAAATAATTTACAACCTAAAATAACTCCTGAATGACATATATACTCTACTCTACTAATTACAATATTATTGACAGCATATTTATGTACAACTTGGTTTAGTTTTCCTTGTACAAGTGATGCGCATGATTTTAGATTCATTCAGTGCCATGGCATTATCTTGATGCCGTCGGTTGAGACACGAGACAAACGATGACACAAATACTTACTGGTATTTTGGGCGCCAGCAGTGCTTCCTAATCACCGCACTATTGAGACTCAGGGTTCTTAGGGATGTTGTGGGTTCTGTTTGTCCGTCTCACCTTTGCGTACTTACAAACATGTAGGTAATACTAAACTTTTAATAAACATCACTGAAAATAAACAATAAATAAAACATATGTGGCTAGGACACTGTCGCTTCTGAATAAAAGAATTAAGTTCAATGTATACTTGCTTTTATTGATATTATTCATACACATCAATGTGCCAATCAAATGATTTTCTCAATCATGACTAGCCAATTCCGCTTGGGTGCTCCCCCGCCTGCAATTTAACTAGCTCACACCTAAATGGATGATCTCACCGAGGTGCGTGAAAGCACAGCCTTCACAAGGGAAGAGGGCAGACAGCCGCTAGGGTGGATTGACGGTTTTTCCCTGAAGACAAGACACGGTGAATTACAAACGAAAACCCTTAATACATATTAACACATGTGATTACTCTACATCACTAACGCAAACTCGTCGGGACTCGCCCTCCAGCACATGGGTAGTGTGATGACGGCCTATACACAGAGCCAGCTAGGATGGGAGTAATCGCACCATACACAAATTACAAAATTACATAAACCCTCAAAAGATACATGAAACAAGATGGGACACGAGATGAATATCCACAATAATCACACACGTGTGAAAACAAGCTTAGATGGCGTGGATGCCGCTGGATGAAGTTTGTAACGGACCACGTGGTGCAGGTGGAATTGCAATATTTCTGCGTTGAAACTGCTAACTAAATTCAGATAAAATATTATTCTTGTTGAGAAAGTGATTTTCTTTACGATAAGAGTGGTTACAGGCTTGTAACATGCCTGATGGCGGTAAAATCAAACATTACTGTGACCGCATGGTCAAGTACAAAAAGCATCAATTTACGTGAAAAATACATTGAACCCTGAATAAAATTGACATAGAACCCTGAACTAAATTATTGCACATACGATCTTACATAAATAAGCTTTTGTAACGCAATGATGGTGCATACAAATGCTTGGCTTCTGTCGGCCATATGGTTATATGTGAGGTTGCCGTAAAATATTCAAACATGAAAATTATCCTCAAATACATACATAAAAACAAAGCTCTTAAAATTGTGTGTAGCAATAATGCAGTAGTTACAGTGAAACACCATAAACATGGGCGGATGGCGCCTGATTCAAGTTGCACGGGTCGCGTGACCTCTCCGATATACTTCAGCTCCTTCTCCTCTATTAAGTTAAAAATGCTGCAAGGACGCAATAAATTAATAAAGCGGAAGTATAATGCTGGGGAAATGTCTGGCAAAAAGGAAACAATAGCAAACATTAATTTCTAAACTAAATAACTATGGAAACCTAAATCAGTGAACAAAAGTTGTAGTGCGTACGTGACAGTGTCTTACCTCGCCAGCTCTCCTCGGCAGACTGTCCAGAGACAAGTGTCTCACGGATCTACCATGGCCGCCTACAGGGTTCACATAAGCGGAAGTGCTATGCACGCAGAGTAAAATATTTTATATTAAAAATAAAATGGCACAAATTAGATTTAATATTGTCTTACATTTCTATAATTTTCTTAGGAATTTCAATATTATTTAAGTGTCTATTTATAACGGCGTTCACTCCGGAATATTAAGTGTTCTTAATCTCGGTGCAGTGGGCACTTTGAATTTTATAACTAAACAATTAAAAGTTAGTACAAACGCTTTAAAGTATTTTAAGACATATTAAACACTGCAAATACAAGAGAACACATTTTACACTGGAAAAGAACATTTATATGAAAGTTCAAAATTATCAGCCTTTTTGCGTACGTGCAGAACACGTGAGCACCGTCATGGGCTCTATTGCCTCTGGCTGTTAGCCGGCGTCAATCTATACACCAATTCCTAGTAGCAGAAATATCCTGCTGTAGCAGTACACAATCCCCCCCTGATTCTTACCACTCTTATATATCTTTAAATCATCTGTGTAGAGAAGTGCATGAGAATGCCTTACTACACCGTTAATGGTCATGGTGATGGCAGCAGATATCGGCTCGCAGTTGTAGAACCCATATTTTCCTATTTGCGTTGGTTTGGCCACTCCGCGTCTACATTACGTCATCCCTTGTTTCAAAGTGCTGTGGCTGTTCACGCAGTAGGCGGCGAACGTCTGGGTCCTCCTGTTGGTTCATCATCATGATTTGGTGTCGGGTTATTTGCAGCTGTAGGAGACCAATTTGTTCCTCGGGGGGGTGGGGGGTTTTCTCCCCTTCCTCCTCTTCGTCTTTCTCCTCTAATGTCGGGAAATGGGACAGAGCATCTGGTAGGTTATTCATCTTGCTTGGACAGTGCTGTACTTGGAAGTTGAATTTGGTGAGGAACATGTCCCACCAAATGAGCTTGGCTTTGCTATTTCTCGACTCGTGTAGCCTTTAGAGGGCTTTTGAGTCGGCACGCAAGATAAAGTGCTGCCCTTCTAAGTAATACCGGTACTGCCGCACTGCCCAGATGACACCAGGCATTCCTGTTCATTAATATGATAGCACTGCCCCATATCGTTGAGGCAAGTGGAAGCATGTGCCATCACATGTGGTTGGTCATTTATGTTTTGCTGATAGAGGAATGCTCCTAGTCCATTTTGGCACACGTCGGTTTGAAGGATCAGGGGTTGATCTCCTTGCGGACAATGTAGTTGTTGTATATTGCAGAAACTAGTCTTCAGGTCACGAAATGCCTGTTGCTGCTCTGGTCCCCATCCCCACTGGGTGTCTTTCTCTAGGAGCGGGTGAAGTGCTGCCATGTGTTGTACAATATTTGGCACGAATTCACGTAGCCAATTGCACAGACCCAGGTACCGTCGTAATTGCCGCTTGTTTGTCTGTCTGTCTGCCTCTTCGATGGCACGTATTGAGTTCTGCTGTGGGAAGTTTCCCTCAGGTGAGACGACATGCCCTAGATAGTCGATGGATTACTTGCCAAAGTAACTCTTTGACAGATTGCAAGTCATTCCGTGGAGTTCCAAGTGTTCCAGTACTCGCTGTAGATGTTCGAGGTGCTCCTCCCAGCTATTCGAGTAGATGATTACATCGTTGAGGTAGGCGAAGCAAAACTCTCCAATGTAACCTGTCAGTACCTCTATGGACATCAGGCCTTGGAGGGTGGCAAGGACATTCCACAACCCAAACAGCATTACCCTAAATTGGAGGGTTTCACCTTCGGGTGTGGTGAATGCCGTGTATTTGCGGGTATCGTGATGTACCACAATTTGCCAATACCCAGACTTCATGTCTAGTGTACTGAAGATCTTCGCTTTTCCAATGTCACACAGGGTATTTGTTAAGTCGATAGCTGGGGGAGCTATATGGTGCGTTACCTCGTTCAATCCCTTGTAGTTAACGCAAAATCTCAGCTTTCCATCTTTGTTGGAAACAAGGACCATGTGGGAATTGTAGGGTGAGTTGGAAGATTCTACAATCCTCTGGTTCTTCATGTCGTTCACTTGGTCCATGATCAGGTTGCGGCAGCTTGCTGATAACTGATATGGTCTGTTGTAAACGAGGACGTCGGCTGTTGACCAGATCTCGTGCTGTATTGAATGAGTCTGGCGTAGCGACCCACCATGGCCGAATGTGCTAGCATGCTCGTTCAGTACTAGCTATAACTGTTCAAACTCTGTTTTGCCGAGTTCATGGTTGATCCGTGTGGGATCAGTGGGTGTCGGTATAATGTTGTCTCGGCTGTGGTCCCAGTTAACAGTTATTCTCTCATTCTCACCCATGTACACGTGGCATTGTCCGTGGTAGATAATAAACTGCTGCTGCGCAAGCCATGGACAACCGACCGAGTGTTACCACTTCGGATAGTGTAGGCAACACTATGAATTTGGCGGGCACCGAGATACGGTTTAGGTCCACCGTTAAGGTAGTCTGGCCGTCAACCTGTAGGGTTGCTTCGTGCTGAGCCATTCAGACGGGTTTCGTTTGTGGGCGCATATCAGCTAGTTGTTCCGAGCTTAGGAGGTTCCTTCGGATGAAGTTCCGTATGGCGGAGGAGTTTAGCAATGCCAGCACTGGCTTTCCATCAATTTCCACTCCAATATGCGGAGCTATGGGGAGTGCCGGTTCCTCGTTTAAGTCTTTAATTCTGGGCCCTTGTGGTCCGGTAGTGGCGGTCCGCTTCGCACCCTGGCGGCAGCGTTTCCCGCATTAGTAGTGGGAGTCAGTTTCTCTGTGGGTCTCACATATGTCGGCCTCAGTGTTGGATCGGATTTGCTCAGGGGAGCCACTGGCCCAGCTGGTTTGCAAGGGCAGTCTTGGTTCCAGTGGGTCTCCAGGCAGAACAAGCACTTTGGTATGAACATTGTGCGTGACAGGGGTGCGGGCGTATTCCTGGGTGATTCAACCGGTGGGGCTCGTAACCTCGGGGTTTTTACCGGTTGATGTTTGTCCAGACTTACCTGTGCTGCAATTTTTCTGTTCGGACTCCTGTGCTGCTTCAACAAATTCATCGATAGTTGAGGGTTTAGCCGTAAGGAGGACATTCCTTAGGCTAGGTAATGGTTGGCTGGCAAAATCAGTGATCTGAATATCATCCTCTTGCGGTTACTGGGTGCTGTCCCAGGTTGGATATAAATCCTCAATGACTTTGTCATTGTCATTGCCATTGTCATTGACATTGCCAAGAGTCAAGCTCCACGGACACGAGTAATCCTATAATAGTGTTGCCCAGTAGTGGCTGGTAGCACGAGCCCGGTGCCTTGGAAGGCCCCCCACCTTAGCGGGCGAACCAGAAGCGTTGAAACTGTGTGGGCTACGATTGCTACTACTGAGTGTGCGATTCCAACCAAGGCCAGGTCATAGCACCTAAGCAAATATCCCTGCCAGCACCCAGGTGCTCTGGTAGGCATACAACTGTCTCTCCCTGGGGGGAAGTATTTCTAGTGGTTGGGGCTCCTCTATTATAATCCTCCAACCAAGGCCAGGTCATAGCACCTAAGTAAATATCCCTGCCAGCACCCAGGTGCTCTGGTAGGGATACAACTGTCTCTCCCTGGGGGGAAGTATTTCTAGTGGTTGGGGCTCCTCTATTATAATCCTCCAGCACCTGGATACTTGGTAGGAATACAATAGATGGCCATCTAATATGTGTGTATTAGAACTGTGGCCTCTTGAGGGGGTGTCTCCAGTTATAGCTAGTTCGTAATAAAAAAATGTCCCGTTCTCAGTCGGTGGTACTTGACTCCAGGTTCTCTTACAGGCTGAAAAGTACTCTATGAATGAGACTCATAGTTAGAAGAAACAAAGCTGTGTTTATTAATCGCTTAGTAAACACAGTGACGCGTACTCACTCCAGCCAAGCAGACGGGTGGCTGGAAGTAACCTACATTAGCCAGGTGTAGGTGACCTGCTCCTAGGCTAATTAGGAAAAGTGAAGTAAAACTGACGAAGATTGCTTAAGACAAAACTAATTATAACCGGGGTGTCTGTATGAGACAAAGAAGTTAACCCACTGCTCAAGTTGCATGGTTGTGTGGAATGTCTGGTTTCTACAGAAAGTATCAGGTAGCTATTGGCAATTGGCATCACTGGAGCATCTGGTTGTGGGTGCTGTAGATCTCTAATGGTGACAACAAGGCTGGCAGCCTCTGGTGGCTGCTGAAGATTGTTGGGCTCCTGGTGGCAGCCTCTGGATGGCTGCAGAAGATCTAACAGTAGTTGGAGGCCCCAGCACTGGAAGTGGTGGAACAAGCTCGAAGACTGGCAGGAACAACTGGCGAGGTCCGCCGTGTATGGACTTATATAGTCAGGGTAGCACGTGTTGCGGCAGCCGCGTGGGAACAGCGCTTGACATCCCTCTGCTGCGAGGTTGGAGTGGGGGTAGCACGCTATAGTCATCTGTCGGCCTGCACGTATCTTCGGTGGTGCTCGGCCATGCCCTGAGGTGGCTGACAGCTTGTCGGTTCTCAGCACGTTTAGCGGGAGGGGGAGGGGGTGATGCGCCATTGTCTTGCGCAACCCTTCATATCCACTTGTCCAGCTGCCCTCCAGGATTGTGGCAGGCCACGACTTCCATGTACAGGTTGGCGCAGGATTTGACTCACTCGGGGGTAGAACTAGGTATACTAGGTTTGCAATGAGATGAGTGATAATCGTAATTAAATAGTTGATATAAGCGGCATGCGTCATTAAATTAATGATTTCTACTACTGTTATTTCTTGTATTTAATAATTACTTTCCTATTTTGTATTCAAACACTGAACATGTGCATTAAATTGCTCTCAAAACACTCTAATTTACCAAATTTTTTTAATATTTGGCAGAAATTTGGTTTATTTTTTAATATCAAAGCAAAGAAATTCATTATTGATTTTATTTTTAAAACACGTTATAGAATTTTAGCATCGCTTTCATTTTAAACACCAAAATTGACACTTATTTTTAAATACTCAAATATAACACCATTTTAATTTTTATATAGACAAATTTAACACAGCTTTCATGTTTAAACACCAAAATTTAGCACCGATTGTCATTATTTTTTCCACTGATATCAGGCATTCTTTTTTACCATTTTCTGGGGTCCCTAATTATAAGTGTTCGTTTTCACTAACTTCTTGCGGGGAAATCGGAGGATTTATATTAATTTATTTCACCAAACACACATCTTTGAATAAACTGATGATATGTAAGTGCCGATTCGACACCTTCTGCCGTCTAATAATGGGTAGGTTAACTCTGAGCCGAGTGCAGTGTAACTTATGATGGGGAAAATCAGAGGACGTGTAAAGACAGTGAAGAAATAGATTATATACGCCTCATTTGTGTCTCAAAATTAAAATAATTCTTTGCAGTAAACTATTATTAATTACTTTAAAAGACAGACCTTTGGCATCCATGCAAGGTTTTACCAACAAGTAGCGACATGGTGATGTTATTGCCCCCTCACGTAAATCTACAGACATGACACTGCCCGCTCGATAACTTCTCCATGCGCTCTTAGCTGATAATGAGCGCGGGACATTTCAAATTTGACTTGCATTTGGTATCATATTATTTGCATTTTCAGAGGGTTTGAAAGTTTAGGTCAGCTTGCATTTTGTGTCGGATTACAATAAATTATATACAGCATTTTAAGACGTTATTTTCTTTATCTTAACGAGTCTAGGAGAAATGTTTTTTAATGTATTATTAATAGTTAGTACTTTTCTAAAATTCAGTGCGAAAGTCAATGGTATAGGGGTATCGTTATCTGAAAACATGGTATTGGAACAACATGGTATTGGAACAACATAATGTCTTCATTAACATTGTAGTGTTTCTACTGTTAGTTACAATTTCTATGCATGCTACATAGTAACTGTATTTGTAAAATTTTTATGTTTGTAACAATTTCAGTGTTTTTTCCTGAACACATTTTAGCCAGTTATGTAACTATAGTAGGTGCATGACCTTGTTAATGTTCATAGTACAATTATTTTGCTAAGAATTTCAATGACATTTTTTATGTGGCATTTTTTGTTTTCTTTTAAATTACACGTTACTGCCAAGAAATGGGGTATAACAGGAATAAGCCACTAGGCTACTACGTAATTACATTTGTAGCACAAGCAGCATTTCACAACCAGAACTTTGTGACTGTAGTTACAAAACCAGAGTGGTAATGCCCTGCTCTACATCATACTAATAATAATAATGATGCATAACTACGATGTTGGAAACTGGCCCACCAGTACTTTACTTGCATCCAGACAGACACTATCCTAAATATAAGATAACAGTTTTGCTGCATTTCAAATTCCCCTCCTTACTCTAGATCGTCTCCTGGCTGCTAGGCTGTGTGATAGGCAACCATCACTCAACAGACTGCTGTATGGAAAATGTGTTCATCATACTTTGTGTATGTTTGCCTATCCACGAGCTCTGCCCTTTCATTATTTGTAACTTATCCGTAAGAAATAGTCAGGAATGACCAGGGAGGGCTATAGGTAGGAGACTCAAGTACACAGAAATTGTCTATTTTGGGTAGGACAGAAGTTGAAATGTTGGTGTGTGGAATGTCAACACAATGGGCAGAGAACAAGACTCGATTAACTGTGGGGCAGCAGTATTTGTGATCCTTTGGTACAGGAACTGAAATAGTTACATAGACGTGTGTTGTATTTAGCAACCCTCTGCATCGACTGAAGCTGCGGCTGGCGATCCAGGAGATGGTGTCCCTGACGAGCCCGTCTGCACCCAAGACGTCGCGCACCACGCTGGCGTTCGGAGACATGAACCATGAGTGGATCGGCAACTACTGGCTGCCATCGCTGGGGCTGCCACAGTACCGCACCACCTTCATGGAGTGCCTGGTGGATGCCCGTATGCTTGACCACCTCAACAAGAAGGACCTGCGTGGGCAACTCAAGATGGTTGACAGCTTCCACAGGTACTGTCCACATCTCTGCCTGCCTCGCCATGCTTTGGGCTAGAGAGGGAAGGATAGACAGGTATTGAAATGGAAGAAAGGGATGCCATTCATTCCTTCCTTATGTGTTTGCCAGGAAAGAAAAGATGTTGAAATACTTTTAACTACTGCAACGTGATTGTAAGCCACCTGATACATGGGGAGCTATCCCTGTGTACCATAAAGGGGTTGGTATTAATCCACTCCACTACGGCGGGGGTTGAGGGATTATGCCTCAATACCAAACACTAACAAATGTAGAAATCAAGGGCAATCGCCTGGAAGTCACACACAAGCCCCTGCTGGCCAACTCGACTCTGGGTTACTTACCCCCACGCTGGAAGGTTAAGTTGGTAATCGGGAGCATTGAGGCGAACTTATTGGATGATGACTTGGGGATGGTAGCCCAGATAAACAATTTTATTTTTAGTGTGCTGGCGTACACACTATGTGTACGAGTTGTGGTGGTGGCGGCCTTCAAATACTGTGTTGCGAAAGCAGCGGTGATTACATCAAAGGGGATTATTCCTGCTTGGGCAGAAAGCCAGTATACAGCGTGGGGCGTGTTGGTTTACGTGTGGGGACAAAGTCAAGCTCAGCTGGCAAGACACTTCTGTGATGCGTTACCTGTAAACGGGTCAGCTGCACTCTCCTCAGCAGCCAACACTGGTTGCTGTAGTTACGAGTCCTCACTGCATGACGACGTGTGGGGGAAGTGTGAAGGAGCACGAGTATTTTCCTCAACCAATGGTGAAGGGTCAATTCCCAATATAGCAGTATCAAAGTGTAAAATAAGAAGATATTCTAGTGAGATTCTACCTGTGCCTCTGGTGAATTACTTTCTGACGTGACATGAGTGGGATTATTATTTATTTCTGTTTCCAAACGTTGGAGCGCTCTTTTCAACCTCTGTTTCTAACCACTCCAATGCTTACTCACCATGGGCTGTTAAAAGAAACTTGCTATGAAAAGTACGTAAGGTGAAGCCAGGTATAATTTTGGTCCTGATGTCTATGTCTGGTTATACAGCTATGCCACACATGACTCACCACATAATTTCTTCTAGCTGTTCGCCAATCCGGAGGGCTGTATAGTAGAGTTCATGTAGACAATTGTAATACCTAGTTGTATTGAGTTCCTAGTGAAGGGCTCCTCCGAAGATTAGCCACGGCAATACAAGTTGCGTTAATTTGGTCAAAGTCGGGCTGCTACTTGGTTTTATTTGCATGGTTTGCGGCGTTGGTGTTACCTTACGTATGCAAATAATTTATGATTATTCATAAACAAAACACTTGGGATACAAGGTTGCTAATATTTAGGAGTAACAAGATCCTGGAAGTTATTTGGAAAAATATTAAGTTTATTCCACTCACGTAACGTATTATGTTCACAGTACAAAAACAGCATGAAATAGTACATAGAATAAATGCAAGCATTAATTAAGCAAGACAATAAAATAACTTACTGCAAAGTTAAATGTCTTAGTAAAACTGGTGAAGGCTACCTGTTAAAATTACAAGAGTAAGTAGGGATACTTTTATAAAGAAATAATTTAATTCAAATAAATTATTCAAATTAGCCCATAGGATTCTCCTAGCCTTAATTCGGGGTTTGTCTGTAAGAGACCTAGGCGTGGAATCAAAGGGAGTTTTTCATGTCAAGACGGTGAAGACGTAGTTGGGCTATAGCTTTAGGGGATGTCAGTAAGAGGCAACAATATCATGACGCTGTATTACCTGGAACTATACGAGGAGGGAGGTGGGGTTCAGGATGACATGGTGGTAATCTCTGGTGGCGTTGACGACCCTGGGTTGCTGTAAGTGGCTGCTACTGGATGGCGACGGACCTCCGGCGTGATGGTGGCGTCGACCACTAGTACTGGCTGAGGGTCTCGGTCCTAGTTAGGATACCCCGGCTTTTACAGCCGGAAGGTGTAGCAAGACTGAGTTGCAAATGCGACTGCTGTCCTCTGCTTTATTGGCCTAGAAGATGAATGGAACTCCTGAGACCTGGTCGAGGGTTTTTTTATACTAATTTTTCCCGTCCCATGGCACTCAGAGGGGTGCAGGCATATTAGCCCCGTCTCCAAGGGGTGGAGCCTATGGCATCACATGCATGAACCATGGATCCTTATCTGAACTGGCGCGAGACATTGACACATTAGGTCCATAGGCGCTGTTGGAGGCCGTGAGTCCCTGCTAATTGGTCTGCTTCCTACAGTGGTGCAAAGTTTGAACTGTACGCCATCTCTAGTGGGCGCTGCAAAGTAGAGTGGTGTTTCTTCAGGAAGGGATGTTGACTTTACAGCTTCTCGTAGAGTCTTGTTGACGGTATAAGCATGGAGCTGGTGGTGCGTTGAAGCTATGTCAGAACCCCGACAAATTACAAAAATAAAACAGTTTGGAGTGCCAACCTAACTATAATATCCTACTTTAATTACTGGATGGAAGTTAGCTAACGTTAGACTTTCAGTGCCTGTCATGACAGGGAACACAAAGGAAGAGGAAAATGCAAGTTTGCATTGGACTCACATTTGTATACAAACATCTTTATCTTCAGTGAAAAAAGAATAATTACTTTTCCATTTTTTATTCAGACACTGAACATGTGCATTAATTTTCTTTCAAAACATTCTAATCTAATTTTTTTTAATTTTCAGACACAGAAATTTGTTTTTCTTTTAGTATGGATGCAAAGAAATTCATTATTGATTTTATTTTTAAAACACATTATAGAAATTTAGCATCGCTTCCACTGTAAACACCAAAATTAACACTGCTTTCATTTTTTAATTCTGAAATTCAACAGCGTTTTAATTTTTAAATACCAAAATTTTATCAGCGCTTTTATGTTGAAACGCCAAAATTTAACACTGCTTTATTGTTTAAACACCGAAATTTAACACCAATTTTTACTATTTTTTGCACTGAAATCAGGCATTCTATTTTACCCATTTCTGGCTTTTCTAGCTATCATTGCAACCAGGAGGACACAAAATGACATTTTTTTTAAATGAGTGTTTTCAACATTGTATTTAATATATAACATGGTGGTGCATTAAAAAATTATTGATATATGGAATGTTTGTTATAGCGTGGTTCTTCTGTAATCACATTACCTAACTTTAGTTTAAATCTTGTATAATTTAGAGGAGTTTCAAGCCACTAAGAGAGTTTTATACATGTGGGCCCCCAAACCACAGGACTCATTGGTACAAAGACATTCACATTTCGCAACCAGCCTTGGTACATCATCCTCATTTTACCATGAGGGAGCCCCTACTAGAAACATACCAAACCAAAGGGAAGGTTAGCCAAAAAGACTGCTGCATTTACACTTACACAGCTTTCATCAACTTAAGGGTGTAGAAAATTGTCTGGGTTATCCTTCGCTTACTTTTAAGCTTTGACGCGTGCCGCTCAACCTATTAATTAACAACGAATACGACTCATCGCCAAATGTTTCTACTTCCACTGCTATAGGAGAGAGTAAATTTTCTACATCCATTCTCGGCCGCCTACTCTACTAGACAACAGGAACTTATGATCAGATTCTCTTTACCTGAAGGTTACGCTACCTGGCTGGCAACCCCCTTCCCCTTCCACATGCTGAGAGCCTACAAACCATCTGCCACCGAGCAAGGCTGAGCGCTGCCGATGAGACACCAAGCAGAAACGTTGACCAGAGTTTTTTGACTCCCACGCCAACCAAGGAAAGATGCTCGTCCTCTCTGCAGCCTGCTAGTTTCACCTATACAAGACCAGTTGCTGCCAGGCCAGGGAGTCTTTCTCTCAAACTCTCTCGTGACATCCCAGAGCATCAATTCAGTGCTGTGACCTTCGAGTACGCCCCCAGCAGCTACTCACCACGTGTTGATATCCATCAAACACTTACACACATTTAATTAACTTCACTTTGTAAGTGCACTGCCAACAAGAACCCAGAGTATTGACATCCACATTAGACGGCTACCTGTTTCTTCCCAGCCCCCGAGCACTAATTTAGTGCTGGTTGGGAGAAACAGTGATGCCACATCCACTAGAAACACCTTCACATAGGGAGGGGCTACAAGCTCAGGTTATCTCTCGCTTTGAGCACTAAGTTAGTGCTGGAGTGACATTAGCCTGGGGTTTGCCACCCAACCCGGTGCGAACGCACAACCATTAGAGGCTCGTTGGCCCACACGGCTCCATGTCCCTGATCAGCCGGTATGTATGGGGGATCAGTGGGGACTCCTATCAAGCTCATGCCGGCAAGTCAGTATTGGGTTACACTGTAATTACCATTCCTGTTTAAATGCACTGCGTAAGCTGTCAGACCGATGTGCCCTGTGCCTTACCAGATGAGTGGCAAGAGGCGTAGAGAGCGATACCTGGCTTACGCTGCTATCAAGCAGGACAGACATGCGGAACGCGACTGCTCTGCCCTACTTAGACGACAAGCAGTAGTGCATGCCACCTGGTGGTAAGAGAGTTGCTAAACTTAGCAGAAGCCAGATATGGCTGGGCAAACCCCAACTTCTGGAGCTGTGAAGCCTACGACTGGGATCGCCACTTCGGAGTAGACCGAGCTAACCGCTATTGGGTGAAACCCTCTTCAATCGCGACACTCGAAACGACGGAATAAGTAAGCAATATCCAACACTCTCGCCTTGTACCGTAGAACCAGAGTAAACCACCCCGCTTTTGCCTCAACATACGTGTCAGTCAGACTTAACCGGCATGCTTCAAACCAGGAACATTACTCCTCTAGGTGAGTGGATCTTCTCTATTTCTGAATCATCCTAGTTTATGTCTTATCCTCCCTGATGTGGGAGATACTGCAAAGCCTATAAGGCTGAGGCAGTCCTCTAGTGGTCACTTTCACTAGACTGGACATGGATACTGAGGGACCATGCCCAGCTGTAGCACGACCAACATTTGTTGCGAGGACTCTGCCCAGTAATCAATATCCCAGGCACCTGACATATTTCAAATGAGCCTAACATTGCCAGTCGAGAAATGTACCACCCTAAGAAGTAATCTGTAGGATTGCTCCCATTTGACCAACAATCAATGGAGAAGTGAAGTGACTGCATTCTGTCAAACTGCCTATACCTATAGTAGTGACACGCAGATCGCCCAACCCAAATAGTCTCGTGTAAGAAACATAGCTGAGGCATCTCCCAAGGAGTCGGCCAGTACACCTGACCTTATATATCTTCAGTCAATCCCACTTCAGTGTACACAGCTAGGAGCGACTCCTAGCTGTGTTCCTACCCGACTGAGGTGAACAGAGAACCTTATCCACATTGAACATAGCATAGTGCAGTTTTCCACCCAGACCTTGCCTCTACACAGTACTGAAGTGAGTCTGTGTCCGATTCGCCAGGGAAGGCTTCTTTCCTTATGCCCACAGTGGATAGTTTCCACCGAGAGGAGGTCATGCATCAAGCGGTCCAAGTTTCACGTGTAAATGGGTAGTAAGTGTTTTGTTATAGCAGTGTGAAATGGACAGTACTGTATTTAGCTTTGTTCGAGGCCCAGTAATAATGTTTATAATGTGTCTTGGTATGTTATTAAAACTAATAACATTAACTTGTCGTCTAAACTTTTATCTTTTTATCGTAAAGACATTGAAAAATGTTCAGTAGTTGTGTACCAAAGTTGATATTTTGAATTAACTACTTCAGCGGCCATCACAAGTCTACAGCCAGGGGCAGATCTGAGTGGCTGATGTTACACCCTCATTGTTTGTTACAGGACAAGCCTGCAGTACGGCATCTCCTGCCTCAAGAGGCTCAACTATGACCGCAAGCAGCTGGAGGAGCGGCGGAAGGCCTCTGAGAATGAACTAGTCGACGTTTTGGTCTGGTCCAATGAACGAGTCATCCGATGGGTGACTGCAATTGGCCTCAAGGTATTGTCTATCTTGTGCAGCCAACGACGACTTTGAACTGTCGAGGCAATGTACAGTAGATTGGGTATTACCAATTGTTCAGTAACTAATTCCAGAGTAGCAATACTGAATGTATATTTGGCCAGCTGCTTACATGAATGTATGCTGTTAAAGTTTATTACTTTTTCTATCACTGAGTTTCGACTAAACAAAAATATTTTTTCATTTATCTTAAAAAAATGAAAACTCAAATCTGTTAAAAAAAAACTATATGATAAAAAAATATATTTACATCACTGTTTGATTGCACAATTTTAACTATATCATCAGCAACTTTCAGTAGATCATTGTCCTATGTTTGGGGACATGCATGAAATATTAAATGGGTCTACCTCATCTTTGGTCTATACTTGAAACTGTATTCTCAGGTTAGACCATTGAGAAATGAGGTATGTAGTCTGCTGTCTATGGTTAAGGGGGACTATTAGATGCCATATTTGCTTGTAATCTGCGTGCAGAGCAATCTGCCTGATGCGAGGGCAGATACAAATGAAATTGCATGCACGCAGTTCACGAGTTTCCCGCTAGATAACACTATCATCGCTTAAATGGGACAGAACCTGCAAAACGTTACAAAAAAAGAGGTGCGCCACGGACGCTGTTGCCAGTTCTCCTACAACACACTTCTGACCGGCGGGCGGTGGTTCCCGACTGGTGCCATAGAGAATAAAAGAAATTTATTGCTCTGGTCAATCATGTCGCAAAACTTCCAAACCCCGTGTAAACCAGTACAAAATACAGACATGAGCCCTTTCACAGTTTGAAATATGTTTCATTCTAATTAAATAATATACGTTTTTTTTAAGTTTACATATATAATTCTATACACCTTTTGTACCTTCATACAAAATAACATATACGGAGGTAGTTAAATATGAATCCAAAATCGAAATAAATAGCATTTTAACATTCGAGGCACAAATGTGTCTTAAAATACTAGCATTTCTTAAACCCTGACATTTAATTATTTTCGCAGAGTGATATCGCAACTTGAAATGTATTTTGCGAATACTGCTTCTATATTTACATTAACGTACAGCTTTTTACAGTGTAGGTATGTGGGATATGCATCGTAGTATATAACTTGTGTACAAATAAGTTTTACATTTTTTACGTTTCTGAAAGAAATTGTTTTATTTTACAGTTAAAGGACAAGAAATAATTTTATTTCCTTTAACGATTTATATAAAATAACTTTGTTGATTTGCAGTTAACTTCTAAACCCATAATCTCTTCTTTTGGACCACTGCATGCCTTTCAATCACATGTAAAAATCAACACTGCCTTACACATACCACTGAACAGTACTCTTATATGACGTAGCCTATGTGATACTGAGACATTAAACTGTGATACATAAGTTTTTATGTGTATAAAACAAAACAAAATCTGTCTGAGTTTCCGCCAGTTTGAACAAGAACTTTTATTTTGGCGTTAAGATCTCACGTAATTTACTGTCTCACAGTTAGTATTTCTGTATGCACGCCGGGGTGTGTTTATGTGAGCGTATATGCATTTCAAGGCAGTGATTTTGTAAAAGATAATTTTGAGCAATGCTCAGTTAACCGCTAACTAGCCACAACTAGGCATCTTTTCTGCGTAAGCATCAAAGTTTTCAACGTCTCAAAATGAAACAGCATAGGATTATGGTGCCTTATTAATTATCGTCAAAGCTTGAATATTAAAAGAGCGAGGAGTGTGACCTGGGGCACATTATTAATAACTGTATATAGTCAAGTCGAAGTGACTACTAAATTTTAGTACTATCGCGTGCAAAACATTTATTCACTTGCCATGTTTTCCTACAGTATTATTTATAAAGATGGTAATTTGAAGATATTAGCTCCGACTCGAATACAAATCTACTATGCAGCTGATCTCTGATATCCGTCTATGGCTAACAGAAGTGCAGTTGTTGTAGAATGATGTTTCCTAAATCCGAACTGAGATTCAGTTAACAAATTATATTTGCTTACTTGTTAATAGATTTGTCAATAGGAAGTTTTGACCACCATTCACAAATATCGGAATGTGAAATTTTTTTTAGGGTGGTGGGGATAATGAATAATGCGAGAGATGTAGAAACTTAATGAAACAAAAGATTTTGTGCAGTGAGAACATTTTGAAATAATGAGTGTTTTGGGATTTATAATGGGTCGTACCATTAAATTATGTTCGCTGTGCAACTGATACTGATAACATAGTATTGTCCCTACCACACCCCACCTCTCATTTTCATATCCTGTTGTGTACGGGCCTTATGTGTGGATGTGTGATTGTATGTGTAGGCATGTGTTGAATGTATCCATATGTATGTGTATGTATAAATGTATGTATGTATGTATGGGGTTAAGCCCAGTTTTCCATTAGAAATTGTGTGACGTTTAGCAATTGAATATAATGTATACAAAGACTGCTGTTTCCACATGATACAAGCAAGGATGATGTATTATACTTCATCCGACATATCTCTAATCCTTCATTATTTCACTTGGAAACTTATGGCATTTAACCTGGAAGTGTAGCCTACTTTCCGAAGGAAACAAAGCCTTTCCTGTCTGTGTGTGTGTCTACATGTGTGTCCCCCTTTTTCCATTTTTGATTGTGTTGAGCGAATTCAACAAAACTTGTTTTATATACAGTACATACTTAGTACGGATACCAGACTTTTACCGTTTTCGACAACGCCAAGAATTTCCTTTCACAATGGTGGGCATTTTATTATTTAGGGTGATATGTCATATCTCAAGAATCATTAAATCTATTTAAACTAAATTTTGTATGCTCGCAGAACATCAGGTAAGCATTAAATTTTGAAGTTGACATTGTTAATCCGCAATTTCGAAAGATAGAATAAAATGAAAAATATAAAAATTTTACATAATATATCGAAGACTATCACAGCAATTCTCACACAATTTGACAAATACGTCATAATACGTCATACTATGACAGGTCAGGTAAAGGTACGTAATTGGACTTGTTTAGGTTCTTATTTCAAAATGGCGGCCATATAAATATTTTAGGTTTATTTGGTACTAGCAGCCCGCCACGCTTTGCTCAGGTTTTATGGAGTTATTGAAATTCGTACTTAAATATACCATAACCCGTGGATACCTGTGACTACCTGAACCCTGAACTACCCGTGACAACTTGTGACCACCTGTGATAACCCACAACTACCTGCGACTATCCGTGACTACTTGTGACTACCCGTAACTACCCACGAGTACCTGTGACTACCTGCGACTACCCGGGATTACCTGCTACAACTTGCGACATTTTCTTGTAATATTGTTTCAATTTATCTTTAATGGTTTTGGTAGCGCATGCTTGGAAACAACCAAAGCAAGTAGCCCATTTTACTCCGACTTAGTTTACAAATTTCAAAATTTTTCAACAATTTTTTTATATTAAACATAGGCTTTGTCCATATGGAAGAATGTAGCTTTCTAACAATGAAAGAATTATAAGAATCTGCCTTGTAGTTTTGGTAGAACAAGCTTAGAAAGGAGCAAAGTAGCTCATTTTTCTCAGACTTGGTTTGCAAATTTTGAAATTTCTCAGGAATGTTTTTAAAACTAAAAATAGCCTATGCCCATCTGGAAGAATGTAGCTTTTTAACAGTGAAAGAATTAGAATCGGCCCTGTAGTTTCCAAGATGACCTGTTACGTATAAACAAACAAACTGATTTTACCTCTTTAAAATATTCTATAGGCCATTCACGATAAAGTGAGCACTTTTTGAAACTGTTTTATCGTATGTAATAATCAGTAAATACTATTCATTGTGGCCTTGGTCTTTTGGTTTTGGGTATGGTGAATGTATATACTGTGTTTATTACTTGCATGGCAGGGTTTACATTAGCAAGTGGTGGAAGGATGTAAATTGGTTGAAAGAAAAAAGTAACTAGGGCTTCAAAAGTGCTCACTTTACCGTGAACAGCCTATGCTATAGATAACAATTATAGACCATGCAACCAGTTTCAACCAAATTTTGCTGAAAACGTCTAGTACAAGCATCAATGTGCTAACACATAGCCATATTTGTCAGCCAGTTTATAAGTTTGTGCGACATGAAGAGAAATCGTTTTTATGCCACATCTCGATAAAAAATAGCAGATTCATACGAAATTTGGCAAACAAGTAGTGCTGCTTCAGATGTTCAGTTATTTGTTTCAGGTATATCAAAATCTTATTTTCTATATGGCAGCCATATAGTTAGCTTAGCTTACAATGTTATATCGTTGAAATCATGTAGTCAATTCTAACTTATTTGTATGCAGGCAGTAGATATTACAACTATCAACTGTGTCTAAACAGAGCATATATTGTCCATCATTTTGCAAGATATCACCTCATGGAAAAATAACATTTTATGTAATATCTCGGGAAACAATTGATCAATTCCAACCAAATTGGTCAAACAGTTTGTACTGCAGCAAGTGGTGTAAACAGTTATGTTTTAAGTACGTCAGGCATTTATTTCAAAATGGTCGCTCTATAAATATTTCAGCCTAGTATATTTTATGAACGATCCAATTTCCAAGTTAACGTTGTATGCTGTTAGTATCAGTTACAATCATCAAATTTGTCTATACAGCACTTCATTTTTCTGCCATGTTGTAAGTTAGCCCCACAATTAAAATTATGTTGTTGTTGTTGTTGGTTCCCCCCCCCCCCCCTTCTTTTTCATATCTCGGGAAACAATCAACCCATTCGTACCAAAATTTGGCGAAGAACTGATATTGCGGTAGGACATATAAGTATTTTTCAGTTTGACAGACATGTTCAGAATGGTGGCTATAAATACATTTTAGGTAGTGTGCTATATGTATCAATTTATGCAATAGGTTTTAGCATTACTTTGTATACTGGAAGTGTACAATCATGGAATGTGCTAATACATAACATTTTTGTCCATTTGTGAAGATCGTCACACAAAATACATGGCGGTTTTATGTCATATCTCAGGGACTAATTAATAGACATTTACCAAATTCTGCACACAAATTGTGCAATGGTAGGTCACGTAAACTTAAGTGTTTTAAGTGGATCAGTCGCATATTTTCAAAATGATGGCCCTATAAATATTTTAGGTTACTGAATCCGACCATAATGCAGTTTGATTGCACACTAACTTATGGTACGGGGTTTTTTGGATTCGAGTCCCGGGTAAAGCACGTGTGTATTTGCAATTGTCTCACTACAGTTGCATATGTTTCTGGTTTCACCTCTAATGATATTGCTTTCATCGAGGCGACTAGTCCTACCTACCATCACAGCTTTTGAGATATTATTTAAAAATTAATTGCGCCCATGTTGAGGAAAGTATGCTTATTATTTATATAAGAAAGTTCTTATCTGTATTGATAATTTACTTGCACTTCTTAAACTACAACGAAGTAATATAATAATTCTCGCAAAGTGATATCGCAACTTGAGATGTCTAGTTCGAATACGGCATCTATATTTACTTTAATGGACGTAAAATTTACATTAATATACTTAACGATTACTTGATTATGTCTAGATTTGTCAAAATATCTGTCCTAGAAATGTGCAGTGTGTTAAACTTTATAGAAATATTCTGAAAACACAAATCTATTTTAGGATATCTTAAGCATGCTTTCAATATCTAATGAGTAGGGTCAACTGATTTTTGTGTAAAGTATTCCGGGCCACCTCAGTATCACATGTGTGCTACTTCAACATTACTTTCTTCATTAGACATTTGTCTTGATAAGAAAACATTTGTTAGTAGACCAAGCCAACCACATTTAGGATAATCTAGGAGTAAACATCTGTAATTCACTGGCAGATGCTTAAAATCATCCAGCTATGAAAGAGAATCGTAAGTTTAAGTATTTTGGAATTACAACAAATCACACTATTTTTTTGCGAAAAGTTGTATCTCCGCTAATTACTGAATGTAGACATTGGGCCGATTAAACATTTCTGAAGCAGTATGCTATATATATATATATATATATATATATATATATATATATATATATATATATATATATATATATATATATATATATATATATATATATATATATATATATATATATATATATATATATAAATTAAAATCACGTATTTCATTGTGTGTGTGTGTGTGTGTCTCTCTCTCTCTCTCTCACACACACACATGCGCGCTCACGTGCAAAATGCATGATTTTAATTCTACTTTCACACTTTGTTACAGTTGGGTGTCTGTAAAAATTTAATTTATAATATTTCCCCACATTACATAAATAATAAATCCATCCAAAGAGATATTTGCAAATCTGAGTATCAACCATGTAGTATAAATCTAGAAATAGGTTCCGATCAAGTCTCACATTAGTGATTTAAAATCTACTTGGATATTATTTCACATTTTAAAGTAGTCATGAAAATACTAATTTGTACTTGAATTAAAATATTCCTAAAATACATTTTGTAATTCATTCTGTATGAAGGCAGCTTCTAATATCGATTCAGTGGCGTAAGTCGTCAAGAGTGGGGTTACACTGACTGCAGGAAGGGACGGAGGTTATACTGGCATTAGTGGTGCTGTCGTATGTGTTGCTAATAGCAGGGTGTTCTTCCAGACAGAGTCTTCCTAGTATCCTTGACCTGTTTTCAAAACCGAAACCTTCAAGTATCATATTTTTCTAACACTGACAGAAAATAAATGCTATTAGTGAAGTTATACTGCAACAGACCAATTCAGCAGTGCCAATATTTTATTCAGCTCATTAACATTTCTCGCAATATCTGCTATTGACTTCACTGTAGTGCCCATTACAAATACGCAAACACTTTATTTTTTATATATAGGCCCTGTGACACTTAGCAAAGTTGTATTATTGCCAGTTCAGAATCCTAAAATTCATATGCTGATGTTTCGCTGTCATGTGAAATTCCCTGAATTATTAGAACAAATGTTATTTAATATAGCCTAATAACATGTGTCATAGTTAACACCAATAACGATTTTATCGAAATGAAAGGCTTATTAATAATTTTAATTCTAATAGTTGATATCCGTATGGTAAAAAAGGGAGGGGGGAGATTATAATACCCATAACCCCCTCTCTGGCTACACCGCTGGTATTGGTGTATGAAGTGCATGCAGTGTCAAATATATGATAGTATATTTTCTGTTTGTTATCATTTGAAAGCAATTCTGAATTGCAGGATTTGTGGTATATAGTATAAATACTGAATTCCATAAGACAAAAAATAAAATGGAAGCATTCTGTGTGCAAACTCTGCCAGAACATTGTCACTTCAAATCAAATTTAGGAAACCAGATTTACTGTTTCAAAAGAACTGGAATATCGCTTCCCAATACACCACCATAATGTTTCTGAGATCACATCATTAGGTTATTTTAAATAACGGAGAATTTTAATAATAGGTAACAAATACAAATAATATTAAGTAGCAAATACAAATTATTTGCTCGAAGTATCAGAGCTTCTGCTGTACATTCTTGCTAATACCTAGTCATTTTCTTTTGTAAACAAGTTACTGAAACCATAATATAAGGTGCCATTTTGTAGAGTACAAAAGTAATCTGAAACCAATATTAGCTTACAGTTTTTTAACTAAGTTGGTTTTGAGCTGTGCTTTGTTTAGTGGTTGAGCGCTGCTCGGTTTATTTCCATAGCCACATATGAATACGTAAATTATGTTAGGTGAGTTGGCTGAGATTCATATTGTAAATTAAAATTAAATATTTCACTTCGAAGCCTGTCAGAATATATCAGCATAACTGGCCGAGTACAAAACAGACATGTATCTTATTGAAAGAAAATTTTAATGTAGTTGCTAATACCGGAAACCTATCACCCGAGGCCCGTGGCAGTGGACACACAAAAGCAAGCTAGCAACGCTGTTCAAAGACATCACAAGCACAGTTCTTGTAGTTCCATTGTCTCGTGCAGAGCGCAGCAGTAAACAGAGCTCTCTTTATGTCAAACAATATGAAATCCGTGACTATGTCGTTGATGGTGTAGTGTTTAATTGCACAGCTTAGTGTTTGTTAACGATCACAGAAATAAATAATTTGTCAACTGTTACGTTTTCTAGAAACACGGAAGAATGCCACAACAAGGTCACTTTCTAACTTTACAAAAATTAGCATACGAAAAAACTCATTCGAATAATACAGTCTTTGGCAGATTGAAAGTTGCCACATACAGTGACTATTAAAATTATTTATGTGACTATTACAACTTAAACGTTTATGTCTTGGCAGAGTTTATATCTCATATGAACCTATGACATTTTTTTCACTAAGCAATAAACAGTGGTGTTGTTTATATAGCTTTTTATAAAGAAACTAAAAAGCCTACAATTTTCTTCAATATTCCAAAATTTTATTGTTTATAATTTTTTAAATTTTTTTGCATGAAATACTTTGACCTTACCTGTAATATTATAAACATAAATTTGCATAACTAGACATCGGCACATATCTAACACTCCCCCTTAATTTCAGTTTTTGAAAAGTGCTGCAGCTTTTATATCTGGGCTCAGCTTACAAAATAGCGGTCTGTATAAAATTGTAGTGAAAGCACCAGCACTCCAATAGTGACGTAACACAGTAAATCCATGAGAACTGATGATCAAAAAGATGGTACCAGCTCAAACGCCACTGCGACTTCAGCCGAATGGGTGGGAGATTTGAAATTCTAGACCATCAACCTGACCCAGAAGCTTTAGAAGTAATTTTTCAGGGAAAGTGTGCAGTGCTTGATTGTTATGGTGCCTCTCTTTTCCTTCATCATCTCATGATTTTCTTCTCATGTACGTCATATGAGCTTGTACGCCACCCATTCCTGGTGTAGGTACGTGCACCCGCGACAGTGTAAGCAGTGCATTATCATAATTATTATAGCTTTGATGTGACGCATGCCTGGTTAAGTCAAAATGGCACATTTGTCTAGGATTGTAAAACTAGACCAATAGCATGGTTTTAATTAGGCTTAACTGTGTTTGGCGAGCGGCGTTGGTTACTGATTTACACAGTCGTCCTGGGTGGTGCTAGTGATGCTGTGTTGGTCTCACTCTGAAGTGGCAATTCCAAACGGACGACTCTCTGCTCCAGAAGTGTGGATTGGACCAGCTGTACCTAGCCTCAGTCTGATAAACTAACTATTTCAACACCGGGTGGTACTCCTGGCTGGTACGGAAGGATGGTGAAAAGTATACAATTATGACCGGAGCAGGAGTGACTGCTTGGTGTCTGAGTGTAGTGGCACGGTCCCGTTCCGTCTGCCTTTCCTTCGCAGGAGGTGGTAGTGCAGATCATTGTTTCGCAGCAATGTAAGCTTGGTATTGTTACCTACGCTTGAGGCCATGCCACATTGACAAGAACAGTATCTGCCGTGGTCACCCAATAGCTGCTAGCTGGCCTGAGCTCGGTAAGTGTCTCCACTGATCCCCCCACGCTTTGCGGGCTGATCAGAGACGGAGAGCCATTTGGACCACTAATGCTTCTACTGGTTGAGCTTCAAGTCTCAGGCCATGGTCATTTCAGCACTAACTTAGTGCTCAATGCGAGCAAATAAACCTGGGCTTGTAGCCCCTCCTTAGATGGTGTTACTAGTGGCAGGGGCTCCGCTGTTTCTCCCCTCCAGCACTGAATTAGTACTCGGGATACTGGAAAGAAACAGGTGGCCATCTAATGTGTGTTATTAGACTCACGAACTCCTGAAAGGGGTCCGTAGTCAGACTAATGAGGTTAACTAACTATCTCCAGTTTCCTGCCGGCAGTGCACGTCGTATCTTGTTTCTAGCCAGTGAAACAGAAAAGTACTCTAAAGAAGAAAAGGATTACGGATAGAGAATAATATATGTTTATTGAGAACTCCTACCGAACAGTGGAGTGCTGAAGGTAACTATGTTATCCAGGTGTAGGCGATCTGCTTCTAGATTACAAGGGAAAGAATATAGTTCTAGACGAATACAAAGTGAATTACTGTTAAAATGTACTAAGTATATAGGTGTCTAGAAGAGACAAAGTGAATTTAATAAGTATTAGCGTGTTTGCTGGTTGACTGGTCGTCGAGACGGAAAGTAGCTGCTGGGGACGTACTTAAAGCTTCTAAGATCTCCGGAAGTCCCAGCACTGATGAGTGCTCTGGGATGTTGCGAGAGAGGATGGATAATGAACTGTAGAGCCTCGCTGCGCACGGACTTATATAGTGCTCTAGTCTAGGCTGCCGCAGCGGGGTGCGGGGAAGGCGCATGACGTCCTTCTGCCGTGGCGTGGGAGTTGAAAATCTCTGGTCGGCAGTAGTCAACAATACTGCTTCGTTCATCTTCGGTAACGCTCGGCCTTGCCCGGTGGCGGGCAGCTTGTTGGCTCTCTGCAATAGGTGGGTGGGGGAAGCGGCGTGCCCGCTGGTTGCGTAACCTTGTGGCCACGTGCTTGGCCGCCCAACAGATTCTCGGCTGCCGAGAACGTATGTTCAAAGTGTTGCATGCACAACTCACGTGGGTGGTTGAAGTAGGGTATACTTCACATAAAGAGTGATGAGTTGTAATCATAGTTGATTAGTAGTATGAGCGCAATGCATCAGATTTATTAATCTGAACTTCACATACACTTTTGGATGAAATCCAACTTCGAATTACATAAAAGGCGAATTTCGAACTAACCAAACTTAAAAGCATATAAAATCCTGTTCTTCCATTTGGGGGTGAATAAACACATTGAATTATATATGATTTGGAATTAATCAACTTCAAATTAACTATGTTTTACTGTTCCGCTTACTGTCTAATGAAGCCAGTCTAGCCAGCGAAACATTATGCGACCACACATCCGTGTGGAAACTGTGTTCGCCCGACTTTGTATGTGTCTATGTACGAGTACCACTCTTTAAGTACTTGTGCATATCTGCCTACTTTTTATAATTGCATGGAAGAGTGAAAACTTACTCACAGTTTTTCTGAAAGTAGGTGATTTTTATAATTTAAGATATTTCCATCAGTGGAGAATAACCTGTCTGATGCTACAGCAAATTTAATATATTGTTTAGTTTATCGTTGTTTGTTGTTTTTAGCTGATCCATGTTGACACTGTTCAGCAGAAATGTACTGCGCTATGTTATTTTGTTTGCATAGGTTGAAAGAATTTGAGAAACAAACTTTACTATAATCTGCAGTTGGCAATAATTTACAGTGATAATTGCAGATTACAGTTGATCAGTTTTCATCCAGTAAACACAATTGCTGATTAGTCAGTGCATAATTGGTACATCACTAATATAAATGTTGCAGTACAGTGTGATGTGCTCAGGGTGATGTTTTGCAAGATGGGAGCGTTTGTTGTTGCGTGGGGGTGACTTGTGGTGGATGTTATGTCGACAGGAGTACGCCAACAACCTGCTGGAGTCGGGAGTTCACGGCGCACTGGTTGCCCTCGATGAGAGCTTCGACCACAACAGCATGGCGCTCGCGTTGCAGATACCCACCCAGAACACTCAGGTACGTGAGCCATCCATCCTCTCACAGCATTTTAGTATGTGGGAGGAACAGTCCTCCTCGGGGAATGGCTGGCTCTACAGGTCTCATGTTCCAGCACTTCCTACTTGCATGATCTGTTTTTGCTGCAGATACAATTTGGCCGCTTTCTGGTTGTGATTGGTCAGAAGCGTCCCATGGGCTGTGGACACATGGGGTCTTTGTGGGTGGTTTGAAGAGCGAGAGTTGCTACTGGGCAAGCTTCCTCTGCCTGCTGTATATCACCTGAACTGGTCTCTCTGTGACACTCGAGTTGTGATTGGTCAGAAGCGTCCCATGGGCTGTGGACACATGGGGTCTTTGTGGGTGGTTTGAAGAGCGAGAGTTGCTACTGGGCAAGCTTCCTCTGCCTGCTGTATATCACCTGAACTGGTCTCCCTGTGACACTCGGGTTCGTTGTTCTGCGGTAACTTTACCCTTCTTTTCTCCTCCTCGCTTGGAAAAGGCATCTGTAAAAGGAGAATTACAGAGATCTCTCTGTGGCAATGCAGAATGTAGCAGTGTTCTACTGTGAAGGATCAGTGTAGACACATTGCAGTCCCCTAACGCCACTACTATCCTGGTACTTGCTGCAGTGATATAAGAAAGAAAAAGTAAAAATCTTTCCAAGGACCCTTTGTGTCTTGCAGCAAACTAAATAGTTATGAGTGAATATTTACGAAGTGGTTAACCATAGGCCCTTGCACACCTGGGTAGCCGGCTAAACGAATACAAAGTGAGTACACTACATGCATGAACAACGTGCAAGTTGTGCGAACATTGGTCACAGGTTACATACATATACACTCATAAACAAAAAATTGGAAGTTAAAATATCTTGTGACAAATTAAAAGAGTTTTGACGCTTAGACTGTGAATTTGACGAGGTGCACAAGATATTGCAAACAGAAGCACTGATAAAATGTACGCATATGAAGCGTAATATACAAAAACCCTCCTACAAAACGGCATTCTTTCTTGCAGGTGATCTTCACATATACATTTTAAAACTTATTAAATTATTTATAAGTATACCTACACATCAAATAATAATAATATTAAAAAACTATCTTTCTCCTGTACCTGTCTGTAGTCCATCTATCTTACTAGTTCATGATGTAAGTTCATATATTGTTTATGAGAAAAGTTATAAGAAAATCGTAGATTTAAGAAAACATATCACCCTGTGAAATGGTATTCTTTCTTGCAGTTGCCCTGCAAAATGGTCAGTCTCCTATGTATACAAAAATCGCCCTGTGTCAGCGATTCTCTGGGGGCTGGGGGTAGCGTAGCCTTCCAACACAGGGCTGGTTTATCCTCTGCTGGAGCGCCGCTCAAATTCTTATCTCCCCTGGTGAATGTGATGACAATGTCTTGCACCCCGGACTGAGGCAGGCGGGCCGTGATGTCAGGTCACGGGGGTGCTGCCGTGGCCAGGCAAGGTAGCGTAGTATAATTCCAATAAATTATATTATATCTTTGTAGTGGGGGCTCTGGTGCGTTCCTTCTCAATTGGACGTGGAAGAATATAAATAAAAATGTGAAGTTCAGTTGCTTGCCTGACGTAATTTCAATATTTAATTTCTAAACCTGATCGGCTAATGAATTTGAATTCGCGCTGCGCATGGCATGCTCAGATGGGGCGAAGTCGGCCATGGACTGTGCATCTCTGTAGCGCAGAAAGCTGGCATGCGTCAGATTGAAAGAGTAATCCGATTCCACGACTTTCAGACGCCACAAAATTTCAGCTTTAGTGACTTTATCAGCTTCATCCATAGTCCACTGCTTTGAAGTTCCAGGTTTAAATGAGAGGGTTGCAGACTTTTGACCACGTAAACAAACACCAAAAGTGAAATTTGCTTACTTTTGTGATAGCACTGCAAATGCAACTGACTTGTGTTTGCTTGTAGATGCATGCTGTACTAACTGGTGTTTTCCAGAGTTCCTTGTATCAAACATTGATTTACAAAGAAAACACTGACCTTTGAAATCATTTTCACTGTCCTTAACACACCATGATCCAACTGTGTGTCCATTTCCGTCCTTCTCTGTTAACCATGTGTCTTTAAATGATGTTTTACGAGGCATTTTATACCAGGGTATTGTTCTGTTCATCAACACTGCAAAGAAAGGTACACAATGTTGTATCACTCTCTTCTTTACATCTGAAACAAAATGTATCTATTCGATGTGTGACCAAACAATAACAAGCACAACTTCACGTGACGTGACAACAAATAATACGTTCTGATAAATATGCAGATGAAAAATATAAAAGAAAACAAATTCCACAGTGGCAGTGGTGAATGTAATGAAGGGAAACAGAAAATAAGGGATGACAGCAACTATAAAACTCGTAATCTTGATAATAACCTGCAAGAAAATGCTACAACAGCTTGGGCTACAGCAAGCTGGAGTATGTTACATATCCCTCAGTTTCACTTGATTGGGATCTCGTGAAGAAAATATAGGACAAACTAAAAAATATACGAAATACAGGACAATATAGGACGCATGCTGAAAAAATAGGAAATACAGGACGAATGGGAGGCCTACCTACTCTTTGCCGATAAGTCCCTGTGGATGTGGTAGGTTACTATGGCACTACGGGTTGTTAATAAAGAGCCAGTAACCAGGGATATGCCGTCTCTAATAAGAAGGTAAAACTACAGAATAATTGTTTGTCAGGCTCAGCTGGCTTACTGACCAGTGGGGTGCCTTGCAGGGCCTGTGCCTTGAAATTATGTTGTCTCTCGGGGTCGTTCCATGAGTTCCTCAATGGTTCGGGTCTTCAGGATTTGCAATTAATTATGTATTTTTGGCAGGAGCATTCTTGTGATGTTGCGCACACAATTTTATTCTGTTTCTCGGGGGGAAATACTTTGGTGCATCTGTACCTTCCGGGAAAAAGAAATCTCTGCCTTTTCGTTGGCGTGTTGGGTTTAACTGTGTAACTCAGTGAACACAGTTGCCCCCACTCGATGACAAACTCCCCGTATCTATTCCACCACTCCAGGGCCATCCCCCTGAGCTGCTTTTGATTCTGTGTTACCCATTGTTTACTTTCTCACACCAGTATGAATGTGATTGATTGGGTCCTCGTGAGTTCTCCCAGCAAATTCGGGCAGTTGAGGTTCACTGGCACCTCTGATACTTACAGGGCTATGGCGAGGGCCCGGGTTGCTGTGGTGGTATTCGGCTGCACGCCAGCATACTTCGCACCGGTATACAAGACCGTGCCTCGTAACATGTTCTTCAGGCCATCCTATACATGCATGGTGGAAGGCTTGAGCGCACACTATACAATGTACAGTATTCACTCCTCATAGCTGCAATATGCAGTCTGGTGAGTGCGGCATTCGTCACACCTGTATTCAAGTCCATCAGTGTAACGTGGTTTGTCCGTCCTTCACAGACATTGGTAATGGAAGTAGTTACGGCAATGTGTGCATACAATATAATGTATCCCCATGCCAGGGCGTGTGGCTATATGGCACTTTTCGGTTATGGCTTCGGCCATGACGTATTGTTGGTTATCGGCTAGGATGTTTTCAGTGACTGACATGATCACTAGGTTGATTGGGCACCGTGGGGTTATTACTGACTCCCCGAAGTCCAATTTGAATAAGCTTGACGTCCGGCTAGTCTCACTTATGTGTGCAGGGTCGTGCTAGCCTGAATCAGTTTTACTACCGAAATAGTAGAAGACGCTGTGGCCCCACTTTGGGCGCCATGAAACCTCTCTATTCTTGACACATGACTCCAGGTGGCAGAGGTTGACGTCACGGTCAAGAACAGTTTTGTCATGTCGGACAGTAACACTGGGTTGGCGCACAAAGTCTGTGCTTACTACTGATGGGATGGAGTCCGGCCAGTGTATAGCGCACAGTGGCAGACCTGGCAGACTGCTGAGCCAGTGACTGCGACTAATGCTTGAAGGGTTTGTCATAAATTCATGCAAAAATACTTAAACCTAAATAATATTTTCAGCACTTCACAGAGGTAGTCTTGAATTCAGGTTTAAATATTTTTCCCTCAAAAATATTTTTTTAGGAAGGGGTCGTCTTAGATTCAGGGTTGTCACTTTTCGGGTAAATACGGTAATGAATTTTAATATTTTGTGTTTATTTTGGTAAAAAAAAACTCTTCTATCAGTTTCCATTTTCTATTTGCGTAGCATAATAATAATAATAATAATAATAATAATAATAATAATAATAATAATATTCAGAAGACCACCCAATAGCAAACAAGAGAGTACTGTGGCAAAAGTTTCCCCAAAAACATTCTTCAGTCTCCACCAGAGATATAATTTGCAACCTATATCTATATTTTACTCACTACATCAAAGTCGACGCCATTCTTCTTCATTTAAAATTAATTATTCCCAAATATAATGTTGTACACAGTTTTGCCGCTAACATTAAAAAGTCTACTGTAAAATAGTGCGTGCTTGAACAAATGTACTAAGATGTTGGCAGAGACATCTGGCTCGACTAGATTCTGTTCGAAGTAGCGAGTTTTTCAAAACACTCGACTCGCCTGGAAAAACTATAACTTGCAGGTGCCTAGTCCAAAGGTGGTCAGACTCCCAGGACCAGTAGAGTACTCCCTCCAGTGACAGTTCAGCGCGGTGGACGGAGTACAAACTGGACTGGTTGACTAGTCTCCTTATAGATTGTCTTTGTAATGGATGTGGCTCTGCCTTACTGTACACAGGATGCACAGTGCTGGTGGCCGTTGAGCGTGTGTGTTTGACGTACGTGCATCCCGGTGAGCGGAGCCCGCAGTCCTACACTAGGTTCAGAAAACTGGTGGTAAAATTACACTGTCTGCTTCTCTCCGATGGGCAGGTGTCTAAGAAGAAATTCACAGTCGCACTTTGAAATGATAACTCAGAGATTTAGAGAGATCACATATTTATTCCATGATGAATAGACACGGTGGTTGTACTACCTCCTAACTACCAAAAGCTGACCGGAAGTATCATTGTGTAAGCCAAGTGAAGGGGACCTGGTTCTAACCTGGACATGGCAGATATAGCTAGGTAACTATTAAAACAACTGACCCTAACTATATACCATTGTCCAGAAGAGACTTGCAAAGGCATTACCAGGAGGGCAGTGGAGTTGCCGTTACCAGAAGGGTAGGCAAGGCAAGAGAGGTTTTGAAGACTTCTTTGAGGATTGCTGTTGCCAAGCTTCTGGAATATGTTGAGGTCGGTAGAGAGCTCCAGCAGAGGAGGTGGTGGAGCGAGCTGCTGGAGCTGAGGAACACAACTGTTGTCTTTGGGCCGTGCACTGACATATATTCTGCTGGCCCGCCCTCGTCTCGGGGTGTGCGGTAATGATCTCTCTTCCTCTGGAGGGAGCCAAGTAGGGGCGCTATCCCTCAGCATGCGCTGCAACTGCTTGACCTTGGAATGCAATCTTGGCCACTTGGCTGGTAGCTCATTCACACTTTGCGGTTATTGGAGTGGGAGGAGGGGTTGACATGATGATTTGTGGCAGCAGGAGAACACAAGCTGACGTGTCAGTAATAGCCCCTGCGACAAGGAGCACATCCTGCAGGCACTCCGGTAGCTGGCAGTACTGGGTCAAACCCTGCCTGGGGCAACTTGGAGGCATGCACTAATGAGGCAATGTCTTTTAAGTAATTGTCAGAAAGTATCTCACGTCACAATGCTTTTTGAACTTTGTTTTAACAAAGCATTCTTGGCTGCAAAAATTTTTACTCAAATTTTGTACACAACTTATCAGACTTATCTCTCTGATTCACAGTTGGTCGAGTGATCAGCATAGGAGGGCTATTCTGTGTGATGTACATAAAAAATATGATATATTCTACTGATATTGTACAAGATCTTCCTTGTACAAGAAGTTGTCATTCAAACTTTAACTCAAGGTTGACATCTTGCACAAGTTTTGCATGTATCTTGCATGTATTAAAAACATGTATTTAGCCAACCAAAGCCAAGCAATACATATTTCTTGTATTACAGTGTAAGGAAACAATTTTCAGCGGTCCTTACTCCTTACATATATGTGTAATGAAATCTCTAATACTGTTAGTAGTCAGCGAGTAAACTTTTGTTACATGTTGCAGATGCGGCAGCAGCTGGAGTTGGAATTTGCAAACATGCTCCAAGTAGCGACAGATCGACGCGTGGAAGGGGAGCTGCCCAAATCCTGATATTACACCACGCGCCACCCACATTCTTAGGTGAATCCTCACGAGCTCCCTTTCAAGGACTCTCACCACATATACACATATATATGAACATACAAAGAGCTTTAAAGTTATTATATAAATATGAAATGTGCATTAATCGTGTTGAGTCTTCAGTGCCATTGTTAACCAGTCAAGATATTCAGCTTACCTCGGTCAGGTGTCGAGTATTCTCGTCGTGCGCAGCATGTCACGATTACGTTAAAGAGTCCTAGCGTCATTATTATACGATATGTATGACATATTCTAGTTAATTATTGAAATGGTTACCAAAGTGAAACTGGCATGCAGAGCCTTTTTTTTTTTTGCCAGTTTGTGTGTCTGTTTTTTTTTCTATATTGACTGTACAAAATGTTGTTGCGAGTAGAATCAAAAAAGAAGTAATGTTAGGAGACAGTCGAGCGAAGTAGGTTTGTTGTAGCTCTTCACAAACTCCAGTATTATTTTCTACGAGTTATTGAACGAAACTTGCTCTCCTCTTCGTAGAAGACTTGTAAGTAGCTCAGTCTGCTGCCGGCGGCGAGACGCCACAAGCTGCGAGTTACCACGAGAAGTGCTCGCAGATGGACCAAGCCAGTCATGCATTACGTGATATTTCAGCATTGTGTTGCATCGGAGAGCGTCGTGTTCATCTTGTGTTACCATCACCCTCTCTCATTGTCTTTGTTTCTCCATCCCACCACTCATTCGCTCATTCTGTTGTGTTTGTCATTGTTTGTATGCATTGCCCTCTACACAATTGCAGATGTAACATTGTCATGTCATATTATTTTATAACTGAACCAATCATTATTTTTTATAGTGTTTAGTTCGGAGTTAATGTTATTTGCCATGTAAAAAAGCTGGAAAGATAATTTAGTAATTTGTAGAGAAAGAAGTTGTGAAACAATCACAAAAGATTATGGCACCATCTGTGCGGAAATTTCAATTCACAATAAATGAATTTCATTGCCAAATGATTGTTTCATGCTAACTTGGGAGCCAAAATAGTTGTTTATTTAGAGAGAGAGTAACATTTTGAAGTGATTGGGGCTAGAGGATTGGTATAAAGGTATCTGCTGTGGTAAGCCCTTGCCTTTTATTTGGCAATGATTGCGGAATAATGGATTTTCAGTTGTGGAATTGCAGAATTATGATTAGTAAATGCATTTTCTTTGCACTTGTTCAAGAAGATAGTTTTTAAATGATGGAACAGATGAGCTGTGTCAATGGGACAATGCTATTACCTACATCTCCAAATCAAGTGACCAAATTAAAATGATAAACTCAATAAATCATGAATCATTAATTATTTCCATATTAGTTTCAACAAAAAATTCCACTTAAAAATGGAAACTGTGTTAATGCAGACATAGGTGTTCACTTCTCAAGCAAAGCACCATGTAGAAATTACAGTTTCTCATTGTTTCAGTATTTTTTTTTAATTTGTGTTCACTCGAGACTTTTATGATGGTTTGAAAGAAGTGTCCAGTAGAAAGGATTTGTGATGAAACGTATGATAATAGTATTCTTTTCGACAGATTTATTATTCATCTTAGTTTTATACACATAGTAGACTAGAATTAATTGATAACTCTTTTGTGACATGGGTAGCGGTTTCTAAATCCGACTCGCCATTTTCGTACTCGCCTCTTATGTTTAATGATTGGAGCATGTAATTTTTGGTGATGCTACAGAAATTTTTGTTCGATTGATGCGGATTAAATTAAATTTTGAGTTAGGCAAAAACTGACATTTTTATCATTATTAACCTAGGAATTTGGTCGGGACCACAGAAAATGCTCGTTGGACGCGGACTTTCAGTTTAAGCGAGTTCGGTGATTCGAGTTTCGACTGCAATAACCCGATGTCATTGTCTATAACCGATACCAATAAATATATTGACCCGATACCATGCCCGATACTGACATATCGTAAAAAGGTCAAGTATCGACAGATACCGATCCCAAGTATCTATATTGAAACAACTCTACTATTTATGTGTTTGACGACTTCTTCGGGGGTTGGCTGCAGAGGATCTCGAGAGGGTGTTGAAGACCACAGCGAAGGCGTAGTTGAGTGTCTGGTAGATCCAGAAGACCTGGATGGAAGTAGATACTCCCAGCACACGAGGTTGGGAGAGCTGCTGCTGGTGATTCTTTCAGCACCAGGAGTGTAGTGAAGGAGTAGATTCTTGGAGGCGTCTCGAGGAGCTGTTGGTTCCTCCAGCACCAGAAGTGTGGTGGAGGAGTGTTGACTCTTCGGCGAGGTCTCGAGGACCCGTTGGCTGCCTCCAGCACCTTGGAGTGTGGTGGAGGAGTGTAAACTCGTGAATAAGGGTCATGTACCATTGTTTATACTGGCCGGCTTGCCCTAGTAGGTGAGGGTAGTTTCGGTTGTACACAATTAAATCAGATTATTACTTTCTTTAGGCACAAAAATTACAGTATTTCAATTTGTATACGCTGCACATTAAAAGAACAATAATAATAATAAGAACAAATATCATATTTACTCATGTATAGCACACCTTTTTTCCCCAAAATAAAGAAAAAAATTTCTCGGGTGCGCGCTATACACGGAAAAAAAAGAGGAAGGGGGAGCGGTAGCCATAAATTGTCCGCGGATGTTGAGGGAAGTCACGCTACTGTCCGTTGTCTCATCTTTCGCTCTTATTTCATTACTCTCCCTTCTCTCTCTTTCTCACTCAGCGACTCTTCAGTTATGTGTAGGTCGAAACCCTGCTCTTTCCCCTCCCCCCTACCAACTAACGACATCCTGTCATGTCACCCCGCAAACCAGAGCTGCGACTTGATTTCCCCTCCCCCTCACGCCCTTCTAATAACACCCAGATTTTGCTAGTTGGTAATTCCGCCAAGCCCTCTTTGTTTCCATGGCAGAATCTATCGAGCCATGTTCGTTACAGGGGAGAGGGGAGGGGGAGAAGGGACCAGGAAACCTTTCGTCTTTTATATAAGGATAGTGTGACATTCTAACATGGCAAAAAATAGAGAGCCAGTCACTGCTAATAGGAGAAAAAAGAAAAACTAAGCTGGACATGTTGAGTAGTAGGAGCAGGAGATTTCCGGTTTCTTTTTAATTTTGACTTTTTGCACCCAAGTTATTTAATAAAAGTATTTTCCAAACATATCACAAACACCACACATTAATGTAAAAAAGAATAATTTGTTCCATACTTACTAACAGGGCCCCACAAATTTTCGATACAATTTTATTTTTAAAAATGTTTTCCCAGGAACTTGTTGCAAAAATCATGAGTGCGTGCTATACACGAGTAAATATGGTATGTGTCGTTCAAAATAGTTGCACCTAACATCACTTGTGTTTCAAAGCAAATGGTTTCACCTGAAAATGATATGCAAAACATTTTAACGAGGTATTATTATTTCTAAAGATGTTTTCTTTTGTGTTTAAAGGTTGTTTTATGTGGTAAGGTTGGTGTTTCATTGTATCTGGCATAAAATTAACACAACTTTAAAACTTAATATTTATTTAACTCAAAGGGCAGCATCTTCTCAAATAAAATTATATGCCCAAAAGCATATACTCTACCACTTGGCAGTAAAAAATTGTTTGAACATTGAGCGACTTGTATTATAAGTGTTCATTTTCAGTAACTTCTTGCAGGGAAATCGGAGGATTTATATTAATTTATTTCAATAGTCACGTGTCTTTGAATAAACTGATAATATCTAAGTGCCTATCAGACACCTTTTGCCATCTAATAATGACTAGGTAAGCACCGAGCCGAGTGCAGTGTAACTCATGAAAGGGGAAATCAGAGGACGTGGTTTTGAATGATTAATTATTAAAGACAGGGAAGAAATAAATTATAATCGCCTCATGTGTGTCTCAAAATTACAGGCTTTCTTTGCATTAAAATATGATTAACTACTTTAAAAGACAGATATTTGCCACACGTGCAAGGTGTCGCCAACAGGTAGCGGCATGGAGAAGACATCCCCCCTCCCCCTTTTCCCCTCGTAAACCAATAGACATAACACTGCCCGATCGATAACTTATCCGTGCGCTCTTAGCTGATAGTGCGCGCCAGACATCTAAAATTTGACTTGCATTTGGTGTCATATTATTTCCATTTTCAGAGTGGGTGAAAGTTTTAGGTCAGCTTGCATTTTGTGTTGGATTACAATAAATTATATACAGTATTTTAAGACATTATTTTCTTTATTTAAATGTGTCTAGGAGAAATGTTTTAAATGTATTTTATTAACAGTAATACTTTCTCTAAAATCCAGTGCGAAGGGCATTGGTATCGGGTATCGGAAAACATGGTATCGAAACAACTCTTAATATTTAGGTAGTATGTATTCGTGTCATCCTGGTCAACCTTGATGTTACCTGTCACCCACCGTAGTGGCGTGGCGCTGCCATTCAGGTGGCAAGAGAGAAAGATGTCTCGTCGTCTGTTATAGTTGCGGAACATCACAAACAACAACCAAGCATCAACGTTTGTAGCAAAGTTATCATTATGATGCAACTTTAATGGTTTAGCAACATCAATTTATTGTTTTGCGAGACACGGAAAGTCATTGTTTGGTGCAAATATTTGTTGGTTTAAAACCTAAAAACACCATGACTCAATGACGAGCGGATCTTCATTAGTTTGACTTGACTCATCTCAAGGTTTCCGAGACGTGACCCATCACTAACATTAACCTAACAATTTGTAGACTTTTATATGTATATGTATCTGTGTCTGTTGATAATCCACATAACTGTTGTTGTATGTGCAAGTGCATGTTTACATGTTATTGGAATGATTGGATTAGAAAGTGTGTGTGTGTGTGTATTCTAATTTCTGTTGGAGCTCTTTTTTTTGCCTGTTTGGCATTGTCAGCATGCATGTGAATTTCTTTTTACACAGCATACTTCTTACATTCACAATGCAAAAGAATCACATTCCCATATCAGACAGTTAAATACAGCAACAGTATTTTTCACAATGAATACCGTGACCCTTCTTTGTTTGCAGCCCTGGGGCCTGCAAGGGGCTTGTATTTGTGGAACAGGTGAACTCAACAATGTGGCTCTTTTTATTTAGCATAATAGAGACATTCATGTAGGCTGTTCATGGTAAACTAAGCACTTTTGAAAGCCCTGCTTTAGATCTACTTGTATGTACATTGCGTATTCTTCCACTGTGTGTAATATTAACTTTGTCGTGGGCCTGATCATTTTATTCATGCGTCAGTCAAGAGAAACTGTAAAATTATTGGAAAAAGTAGTGTTTGAAAAATTTGTTAGTACTTGCACCTACATGCATAAAGAAAACGTAAAGCAAAATAAATAACTTCAGTATTCGTATATGTATTTCTGACGCTTTAAATTCAACGTTGAGACATGGAACCACTTTTCTTCTATGCAAAACAAAAGTGTTATTTAAAACTCTACTTTGACTAATGTAGAAAAATGCTATATCATGAGCCTAGAAAAATGCTATATCATGAGTCATTTTATTTTCCTTTCACAATTCTGGAATATATGGCTTTGACTTATACAACATATTAAAGTATTATTAACTATCAAAACACGCCGAGAACTTTCTTCTTTTCCTGATACAGAGTTTAAGTATCATGACGTCTTAAAACATTCACAATTTAAAAATCTGAACGTTAGCTTTTTCTAGATTGACTACTGTTTAATTTTCAAACAGTCTTAATATCACATGGCTTACGTGCAAAACCACACAAGCATAAAAGTTATTTACTATATGACAATTCTGAAAATTTACACGTTACCTCGGCTGTAAATATTGACAACAGTTTATAATTTAAACCGCAGTTTAGATTAATTCTATCCTATTCCAGATAATTACGTCAAACTTTCTGCTGCTAAGGGACTTATAATATTCCAGTCTATCCAATGTGACGTGATGGGACTTGACAGTAATAAAGTCGTACTTACTCGTGCTGAGGCCTAGGGGCCGCTTCTCCCCGAGCTAGCAGCTGCCCGGGGTGTTTATACATAAGCTCTGGCTTACTCCCCTTCACAGTTCAGGGTACAAAAAAAGTGATCGCCAATCAGAAAACACTTATATTAAATTATAATGTTCATTTCCGGTGTTAAATTCACTTCCGTGGTGCTGCATCACATTCAACTACCGCCCCACCGTGCGCTACCGGCTGTGCCAGCACCCTATTGCAGCGCTTGCCAGAACTCCAGTCCACCATGCTCACGGTTGGTCTTCACGCCAAGCTGTTCCTGACCTTCCATAATGTTCTGTCAGCTGATCGCGTGCACCGCCTGCCTTGCATGAGGCAGGATCACAACGTATAACTTCAAGTGTATGCAGATAAAGGTAGGAAACTCTTCACAACCAGCAAATGAGTAGTATTTTCGCAGGATTTTAGCAAATATTTTCCATGCAAAACTGCGTAGTTGCGTCGCGCTGGACAAACATGGCTCGTTAGATTGGGTAGGTAAGGTAGGGTGATGGAGAGTTCCCAAACATGAGACGCCCTTCTCACAATGTTAAGGTTAGATACTTTTGGATGTTCTCATGCGATATTCGATACTATAGAGTATTGATGGTGTGGAGGTATTGCAGCATCGAGGATCCCCTCTCTACCGAAAATAGTGGAAGAGTGTTGAGCATAACAAGTGTAGTCAATGTGAAGAATGTACGTACTAGCAGGCAATATCCACATCAGTGTCTGGCATTGCCAGTTGTGCAAGCTGACACGTGAAGCTGCCTATTATAACATTCCTCAAACGTTTCTTTTCTGCTTTACGCTAGGAAACATTATTTACCATCGTAGTTTCCTATTGGAAAACATTTGCAGGGACCAAATGAAGGTAGCTTGTTTATATTAGTTAGTATCTGGTAAGCATAAACATTACACATACTGGTGTATCAGTATAAGATTTTCAGGAGGACTATATTTATACTTTATAAAAATAATTTGCACAAATATTTTTAATTACCAGTTGTTTGTATTAAGGAGTCATAATTTCCGGGTAGGTGCATATCTTAAAATTGTTTTTACGTGACTATTGCAGCATTGTTCATCTCATCTGCAAGAATATTCAGAAAAAGTAATAGTATAGTTGTAAGAAAATTTTACTAGTGTTACTGCCTTTCATCAAATTCTCCCTGCAAAGCATTAGATAGTTTAAGTTCTCATTTGAATGCTTACTTTTTTTTATGACAGAGGTGTACAAATATTTTGCGAATTCTAAAGACATTTATTTAATTTGGTTGTTGTATGTATACTTAAAGAACTATTAATTAGTATAAGTATGTAGTTTGATGAACTGAAGCCATGGAATTTCTCAGTAAGTACTGTACCAGGAAATGTTTACTGCTTGCTAACATACATTACTTTGTAATTGTCTGTTTATATGTATATTTTTATACAGATTTTACGCAGTAATAATACTTTATATCTGCACTTTTGCTCATTAAGACTCTTCAGTGTAAATTAAAAGGTGTTTTTTTTTTTTCTTTCTTTCTTCTTTCCAATAAGCCATGCATGGTTATCTTAATAGAAACTGGTTTGTAACTCACTATAGTGTTTCGAAAACCTGTAATTGAAAACTTTTTCCCCCTATAGAATTTTATAAGTTTTTCTCCAATTGAAACAGATACTCTACTTTGAGATTGATATAAAAAAAGAGGTACAAATAATCCTTCCATGAGAAATGAACCCAAAAATAATAATAAAAACTACAAAAGCCGCAAAATAAAATCCTTATGCGTAGAAAAAATTTAACAAGAAGAAAATTATATGCAAGCAGTTGTTCAAATCCGTGTAAACACAAGTATAAATAAAGAACAGAGACCAGAAATCAAGAAATTTAAGGATTAAGGGATGACAGTACACATTACAAATGGACCACCAAAAGAATGCATTATGACACAAGAGTTTACATAGTTCTTTGAATTTGTACATCAGTTTCCCTTACACAGATGGCCAACGTACGTCCCGTAACTCAATAACTATGCATTGTGGGACATATGTTGATAGGAACATTTTTGTTTGTTTTGATCCCAGGAATCACCTGAAGTTTGGTACAATAGCTTGGATACATCCTGAGTTTTAGCAGGAATCCTAACTGGCATGCACACAATAAAATTGGTAATTACTAAAGGAAAATAGTACTTAAACTTCGAGGTGAATTAAAAGTGTTAAGTAAACATTTCTGAATGTGAAACTAATTATTTTTGCTTTCTGAATTTTAATGCATGATGTGTAAGAATTGTAAAATATATACTTTTCTAACAATTTCACAGTTTCACTTGACCGACGTATGCATTAAGTGATCAGGCCCATGACAATGTTAATTTTACATGTGGTGTAAAAACACACAATGCACATACAAGTAGCTCTTGAGCAGAGCTTTCAAAAGTGCTCAATTTACCATGAACCACATATATATTTGTTGTGAATGTGAGAGAGTTCGTGGTGCAGTGTGATTGTGTGAGAGCTGTTTATAGAAAGGGATGTGACTATATGGCATTTGTGCATTAAATGAGTTCGCAGGTTAGAAGGAATGGCTTCAAATAGAACACTGCACTCAATTTTTTGTGCTAAATTTGCTTTTTAAATACTGTATCCATTATTTGAAACATGCTTCTTAAATGATAAAAACAGACTGCAGTGTGCCACCACTCGCCACCTGATGAAATTGGCCTAGCCAACGAAACCATCTTGTGAGTGCGTGCGTACTCTGTCTACGTTTTATTATGTAAATTGCAATTACTAATGGACTCTAAATAATTTATTGTTGTAAACATTTAAATAAGTTAAGTTCTTTGCAAAACATTTTACGTTATGAAATACGTGCATTCTTCTTTTATATGTGATGTAAGTCGCACTTTACTGACAATGTTGGTAGCATGTGCGTGGTACTTTATAATTAACTTTGCATGTACAGTTGGTTGCAGTTTTATTGGAAACTATTTTACTTCTGCAGACACTTTCTAACTTCTTTGCCCAGCTCACTGTATGTCCGTCCACAGACACGTGAGAGCAAAACAGCATCATTGATCTGATGTCAGTGTACACGAGTGATGCTAGAGAAACTATGGATACAAATGTGTTTGCCAATGTTAATTCGAACTCTGTTGTTAAAATAAGGGAAACAAATTTCGGTGGGTGCCAGTTTTGAACTTTGGCCCTGCTTTGAACACGGTAGCTAGTTTTTACTTTAAACTGTGTGCAACTGCAGGTGAGTATGATTTTGAAAGTACAGTACTTGGTTGATGATGATCACCTTGTGGAGCCATATTTGAATGTGTGCTAGCATTTTGTACCACAAACATTCAGAGTATAGGAGTAGATGCACTTGTCGGACATGAGTGGCGCGACGTAGCTGCATGATATGGGATGTCACTGAAACACCGTGACATGCGGGGTGGAGTGGCGCAGGTTAGAGCATGAGAAGCTTGTAGAGTTCCAGGAGAACTGTTGATCTCAGGAGATATTTCCAGTTGCAAGCTCGTAACGGTATTTAGTCTGGTATAAAAAAAGGTTGCTGGGCTTCTGAGTGAATTTAATTAAAATAGAGGAAGAGCACAGATCTGTACTTGTAACCAGACAACACACTTTACACCCAGGTGCACATCTGTAGACAGAATATTAGCTGTGAGGTGACTAGTTTCCAACTACCAAAATCATTACCTAAACGGTGCAGAGTGAACTCGGGTCACTATGGCTTTCTTGAAGGAATCTTGAAATGGGGACTACATTTCAAACAAAACATTATTTAAAATTTGTTTTTGACATACTCTATTAAAGTGAGTCTCATAGAAAACCGTAATTTTATTTTCTACAAAGCCCATCGTAATGGGGTATGTCCATGATAATGTTTTGTTTGATATTAAGGCACTATGTATGTACATAAATGCTTTCACATGTTAGAACCATCCGTGAGAATGTTTCAGTGCAACAAAAATACATTAGTCATGTAAAGTACTTTTTATACATATATAAAAGCATGATACTGTATATATAAAATTACAGGAATTCAAGTACCCACTGTCTAGTACATGTCAATAGGCACACACACAAAGGACGACACATTTTTCACGCGGTTGTGTGATCGTGATGTTTCGCTACCTAAGCCAGTTTAATTAGGCAGCAAGTTGTAGGACACTTTTATATATTTTTGGTAGTCTAGCGGCCTACTTACATAGAAAGAATAGTGTCACTGGTTCGCATCATGATTCTGACAGTTCTGGTAGCAATAACATACACAGATTTGAAAAATCACGTTGCTTTCACCTTTAGTGGGTTTGTGGAACCGTATGTTAAACTGGGTTGTTCCAGGGCTCGTGTTCGTATGCATCAGGTACCAACGTTTGAGTGTGCGCTCCAGAATGTATATTTCTCATTGTGGCAAAGTTTAGGTGAGCATTATGATTATCATTTCCCCCATTCTCAATGCTTTTAATAATCGCGGAGATGGCACATCATCTCTTGTTTCCCCACCGATTGTGTACTGCAGTGACTTAGCATCACGAGTGCAACCTTGCTTGCCCGTTACCTTATCTTTGCCGCGATTTACTGTGTTTTCCGTCATTAGCGGGTAGGCATTTTGTGAACAGATTATCTTTCCAGCTTTTCCTACAGTTATGTTGCAAGCAGGGCACAGTCATTGCAAACAAGATGATTTTGTGTGCTACATTCCACATCCGCATGTTACCAAGTCTATCACATTTATAGTTTTATTAACATCACTGTGAACCAAGTTCTGTATGTAGTAAGTGTCTTGCTGTTCAAATATAATTTGAAGTAAAATTAGAATACAGTTTGCATAAGTCAAGAGAGCGAGGAGCTAACTGTGGATAATGTTTGTTGATACTAATAAATCCAAAAGAGTAAAATAGATTGTCTTTTTTTAAGATAAGGCACAGACAGTATTTTGTATTGTACTGTGATCTTGAGACATTTTGTGTCCAATACTGTTTTGTTAGTTGTACTTCTTAGATATTTATGTCAGCGCAGGTTTCAATAGTGCGTAAATTTGTCTTTTGAGTTGTTCTTGTCATGTATACAAAGATTATGGTGTGTTCATCTATCACATTCAGTTGTGATTTTCTTTCCCTGTAATGTAAGCATGTTTCTGGCCTGCATGTAGTTTGTACAGAGGTGCAGGCTATGTACAGGAAGGGCAGCCGGCTACTCCAGACCGCTCTGCCGGTGGCGGAGGATAAGTGGGTTTGGCGAGGAATGAAGGCATATCCAGTTCAGAATAATTAGGCAGTTGGAAAGATAAGAACTAAAATTATATTAAAGTTGTTTGTGTATGCACTGTGTGTATGTATAGCTGTTGATTTCTGTATTATATGGGACCGAAAAATATTATATAGATATGGTGTATATTAGAACTGTCATTTCATCATTCTCCACTTAGTGGAGCCTTCATGTCGACTACAGGTGCTAACTACCGGTTCTCACTTTGATTTGTCGTGGCTGTGAGTGACGAGTCGCATGTTATATGTAACCACACTAGACGCTAGCACTTTCTACATGTCCTTCGATTGCAGGTACAGTAACATCAGTCTAATTTAAATTGTAATCTAGTCCGGTGCAGGAGTCTGCAATCACAATTATTTATTTCATCCTCTTTATTTAACTCTCTGTAAGTAGTTAACACTAAGTCTAGGGTTGCCAACTGTTCCACGGCAGTGGAGGCTAGATGTCGACTGCATGTGTAGTGATGTTGTTGTTGGAACACGTGACATCTTGCTGATTAAACTGTGGACAAATATAAATCTCTCTTTTGTGTATATTTACTGTCTCCTGTGTTCTGTTGTATGTGAGAGGTTAAATAAGTTTACTGTGTAGACGTCTGGGCTGTCTGAGGTCTTGAGAGCCAATGAGGATGGAGCAAGGTGAGAATAGGAGCAACTCCAGAATGCAAGGGCAGTGGGAAATGGAGATTCTCTGAGAACTCACCAACCAGTGGCATCATCCAGCATGATCCCACGTGCAAAAATTCAGGAGTGCCTTCGCCAGGAATCTAATCCCATTTCCCATGGTGAGTTGGCAGCAGTGTAGCTGTTGCACCATCATGCCCGCCCCAAGAAGTTAAAATAAACTGAACAGTTTACCTTCACAAGCTGAATGTTGAATGTATTGTGTATTTAAACTGGGGGAACACAATGTAAGTGAAGTGGGATCCTTGATCTCGGTATAACCCTTTCATACTTATGAAATGTCTTTGAAAATTGCCAATCAAAGCTACTCTGTTAATTTTACAAAATTACTATTGGGCATGGTTCCATATTGAGCACACATGTAATATAGTAAATCTCTGTTAAGAAGTTTCTGAAGTGACTAACAAATTAAGGCATATTAACCAGGAAAACATCTTCAAACTGGTTAAATCACCTTGGTGTTTTTGCACCAAGTTCGAAATTATGTAAACTTACTAACCAGGAAAAATACTGTACAGCAAAATTCTTAAGAGAGTTTTGCAGTACAGTATTTGACACATGCAAAAGTGTGTGGGTTCTTGAATAATTACTATTTTACTACACTTTTTTTTTAGTGCTTGAAGTTAGTGCAAATTACGAATATAGGAAAGGTGTTGCATGTCTTATTTTAAAAACAATTGATTAGGCATAGAAACATAGAAATAGATTGGAATCTCTCTACATTGACCTAATTTATATAGACTATTTCTACGACGACTCGTTTTTGAGGAATTATAAAAATTTGGGATTAAAAAAGTCAAACATTTGAGGGAAATTTGTTGCAAATTTTTGGTTGCTGCGTGTTGCATTTCTCTTGGGGAGCATTCTAATGGCTGTAGCCCATGCCTAATAATAGTTATCACAACTCAGGCTGCCAGTTTAGCCAATACCATCTCACCACCCACTAGACAGCCACATGTTGCCATTGTGTTATGGCTCCTCACTTTGCTTATGTAACTTCAACTTGGGATTCTCTTGGTTTTTCATTACTGTTTCTTGACTACAGTAAAACCTCGTAATTCTAAGTGCTGAGGACATAATTTTTCAAATTCGAATTACATAATTTCAAATTATCAAATGTAAAAAGAAAGTTTGTTTATGTCGACGCGCGTGCTTGCCGGGTGGTCAAGTGGTTAGGGTGCTGACAACCATCACGGTTCTTACGAGGAAGAGGGGAGTCAAACCGCAGGGTGAGTCAAAGTGTAAAACTATGCCTTTTCGGCAGTTTCTCTCTTCTCACAACTAGGATTGTCAAGAGGCGGAACGCCAGCTTTCCCAATTATGGGTAATGTGCTCAGTCGGAGATTAACTGAGAGTAGCTGTGGTAGTGAGTGATCTGGCAAAATGTAGCAGGATTCACCCACCCCTGCCTCGTTGGCTGTCAAGCAGGGATAAAATTGGCCGGTGATTGTTAGCCGCGTGGCTTTGGAACTGCCTTCGCAGGGAGTGGGACCCTGTACTCGCACGGACGGGGGTTACCTGTAAAGGGTTTCTGAGTTTCTAGGCTAGAAGATGACATGAGTACTGAAGATTGCTTAGCGGGAATATCCTCTGTCTCTGACTCCTCGTCCGTAGGACACCAGCCTAGCCAACGTTTTAGAGGTGTTTCCTGGGTTGCAGGGGTTACGATGTCGTAATCCATAGGTAAGTTTTCAGGCTCAAGGGGCAAACATGTAGCTGGGTTTGATTCATCAAGTAATTGCTTTACGATTTACTGCTTATTTAGGGCACACCTCTTGTGTCGCCACTGACGGCTGACTGCACATTTGAGAAATTAATAAAAGCAAATTGGTCAAATGACAACGGTATTTACAGTGTGACTCTACAAGGGCTCAATCCAGGGGGAACGTAATCGCGCAACGACCTACTACCGCAGGAGTCAAGGGAAGTTGACTGAGGTAAGATACAGTGGGTACAGGTGTTCGAATTACCATTGACGAGGTGAGCTGTCCCTGGGCGGTCAGCTGTGAGGATGAGCCTTGTCCAAGCTGAGGTTGGAGTGCTGGCGGCCTTCTTCAAGCTGTTGGCTGGAGAGAGCACTGCTGATTTCCAAGCTGTAAGGTGGAAGTTCGAGCCCTGCCTCAGGCGAGAGGAGACGGGATTGTGATCCCAAACCTTGTTGGCCGGCAAACCCCGGCATCTCTGCTGGACTTTGTTTCTGGTCTCCTATTTATACAAAATTCGCCCCATGTCAGCGATTCTCCAGAGGCGGGGGGTTAGCATAGCCTTCCAACACAGGGGCAGGTTTATTGGGTGCAGTAGCACGTCTCATTTTCTTATCACCCCTGGTGGAGGAGTTGCCATTTTCATGCGCCTTGGCCTGAGGCTGACGAGCTGTGACATCACAAGGCCACGGGGGTGCTGCTATCGGTGGGGTTGTTTGTAACTTCTTCGGCGGTTAAAGTAGCGTAGTGGAAATTCAGATAATAATTATTTTCTTCGTCGGGGTGGTGCTTGCATGCTAATTTCCAGGCGGGCGTAGAATTCCATAATTAAACGCATTAATTACAATTACTTAGTCAGCTGTCCAATGCATGGAATCTCCTTCCACGACTAGTAAAAAATCATTTCAGCCACTGAATTTGACTTTTCCCGAGCATAGGGTGCTCTCAGATGGGGCGGAGTCGTCCATAGAGCGCCTCTCTGCAGCGCAGCATGTTGACATGCATTAATGTGTATTAAAGAAATGCACATTTTACCTTTCCAAAGTAAACAACTATGTCCTGGGAATAACTACCATCTCAAAGTTACATCCCCATTTTGAGGATCCATAAAATTTTTGGTTTAAAAAAGGAAAAATATGTTTGTTGTATTTAGCTTGGTCATTAATTATTTGTTCACGTGCAGTAAAATATAGGTGTTGTAATTGACAGCCATATTAGTTTTGCCTGTCTGAAATGTTTAAATACACACAGGTGATGTTACTTGAAATGTACTCACAATAATAATTTCACAAAGCAAGTTGCTGAAATATTCATGAAATAGATATTTTATCATGAAACAATATTTCAACTAACAATTTCATGTCATACTGGTTTTATTTTAAGTTAAAATTTTTAACAACACTCTGACTTTGTGGACCAATAATTTTAGAATCATGACACCATTAAAATAATAGCAGCATGGCATGCTAGACAGTTCAATATCGTGGTACGAAAACAAAACTCCAAATTCCAAACGAATTAGAACAGGACCTGAGGAAGGGCGTGTTCATTTTTCGGTGCCGTGTCTAGATTCTCCTCCTTAGTTCTTCTCTGTATGATACTTTCAGGATCTGCATATTTTGTAATGGCAACTTGTTTTTCATTTTAGCCTGTGTAACTAATTACTTTCCTTCATATAGTACTGTATCACGCTTATGCAAGAAATCAATGAGCAGTGCAGCAGAAACAGTGTAGCCAGTTAAGCTGTAAAGCAGGTGTTGCTCATTGGTCACCTTGTTTTATGCATGACAGGCACGCAGCGACAAGCAAAGTGCTCACGCCCCGCCCCATTCTCCCCCTTGCATTCCTGGGCACATCTCCCCCTTCCCCTTCTCGACCAGCAGAAATGTCGCTCACCATACCCTCACCCTGGTAAAATACATTTTCCTCTCACGAGCGTGCATGGATCACAGTTGCTTGATACCGTGTTGCGTGCACTGCTTGTAAGCTAAGAGATTCATTGCACACATACGTTCACATAAAAATTGGATTGCGAGGAATTCTTTCTTCAAAGATTAAACATAATGTTGTTAAGTTGATTAAGTAAGTGAGAAAGCAATCTAAGGCTTGGTTGGTCATCTACAGAATAGGACATTCTTTTCTGCGGCATTGCACCACGCGAACAAAACTGACTGCTGAACAGCATTGCCAACCTTTCACAATGCCAGGGTTGTACAGTTTTCTCAGAAAGATCACACAGATCAGCATTACCACTGTATACTGATATATTTTCACTAAAAACACAGAAAGGTTCACAAAACTTAAAAAAGTAATTGTAATAAATAAGTGAGTGCACACAATATTTTACCTTACGGGCATCTTTAAAAGTTGAAGAAAAATCAAGTCAGCAATGCAGTTGCTGCAGGTTTAGTGGAAGATTGTACAATTGCTGTACAGTCTGAAGTTTGGACCATAAATAGTACACCATACAAAATTATCGTACTTGTGTGTGTGTGATCAGGATTGTATGGTTAGCAATGTTACTCCGAAAAACCAAACAATATCAGCTGTAAAATTAATCTCGGCCAGCAACTGCTAACTCTGTGTTTGTCCTATCTCAAATAACACATGTCAGCGCTCGCTCCTTCCGCCCCTAGGGTCACGGTGCTGAGCCGTTATCCTGCTTGCCTCCCACCAAAGCGAACTGGGTTCAATCCCAGGCCGGTTCACTCCTGGATTTTCGCATGTGGGAATTGTGCCAGACGATGATGCTGGTTGGTGAGTTTTCTCGGGGATCTATGTTTCCCCCACCACTTCATTCTGGCGCTGCTCCATACACACCTCAGTCACCCTCATCAGCTTTCAAGACCTCGTTGTTAAGAGCAGCGCAAATCTCTTCACTCTCTCCCTTCTGCCCCCTCCCCCAACTTCCCTTCATCCCGACCACCCACGTATTTAAAAGACCTTGCACTTGTCACTCGTTTATTTATTCAGGCTGGGGGACATAAATTGACATGCAGTATAATGAGTAGCGGTATTCCATGCTTGTACTGTACCATAGAACGGTACATACGACCACCCATAATCACAAATATAAAATGTAAACATTTGCGCCGATGGTTTTTAAAAAGTGCAAAGTCCATTTCCAGCAACTTGAGAAAAATCATACAATGTATTATTGAAAAATTATTTCAGTTAAACGTACTGCGAATAAAAGATACTTCAGAATGGTATAGGCTGTTTACAGTTAAGTGAGCACTTTTGAGGTCCTGATTACTTTTTTCCTCTCATTTGTTTGTGCTAAACATTTTCGTGTGACTATTAAACATAGTGTATACTTTTCACCACAATCAAAATTTAATGTCCGAGGCCACTATGAAATATGTTTATCGGTTATTATTCCAGTAGAGATTGTTTTAAAAAGTCCTCACTTTACCATCAATAGTATACGTGCAACATCCGAGGTGACAGTGAAGCGATCATGAAACAATTAGGAGAAAGAAGGAAAGATGTGGGGTGTGTAACTCGCGCTGTTATTGGCCGAACTTGTTGCAATGCGCGCAATGGCCAGGCGAGATAACTAGGCTAAGCGCAGAGGTTTGGTGTTGCGGGGGAGAGGGATTGTATAGCAGTTACTCTGCTTGTTCCTTCGCGTGCCACGCAGGCAACGTTTCCTTCAAGCACCGTACGGCACGCTCATTTCGAATCACCTCTGCTATAGTTTTTGACTGATTTTCAAGTTTTTGTTTCATCCTGCGGCATGCCAATTACGAGTTGCAACACTACAATCCATGTATTTTATCGCTGTGGACTCGCAAATGTATTTTTAATAAGTTTTAATTGCAATTTATTGGATTTATTCCTGGGATTTTTGTATTTTTTTAAACAATTTGTACAATTTTTTCGACGGTTCCTGAGAATGGCCTCACAAAATCGTAAATTCAGGGTTCTACTGTAATTAGTTGGTTTTATAACATTTCGCAGGACTATTTTTAAGTAATGAGATAGGCACTTTTTTTTTAGTACAGTCAGCAGCATGCGAGAACTGTTGATAAATGGCGCAAGTGCATAAAATATGTTATATCACAGCAAGAGGAAATTTGTAAAATGGACAGCATAGTGAACAAAATTATTACAAACGAAGCAGAAAGCTTGACAGAAGAAGTGGAATGTGATTCCAGCCTGGGAGTCGAGCTTCTTTCACAACCTGACTAGAATTTTCTAATACATACATGACATATGGGTGCATGTATGAGGTTTATGTTCATGAAATCATATTGTAGCAACACGCTCCAGCAGCAACCAATCATTGCTGTTTGCAGCAAAGAGATGTGGTTGTATTTGTTTATGTTGAAATTAAAGTAAGGCTGAAAGCACTATACGTTCCCTCCCTCCAAACCTTACTGGATGTAAGCCAATCAGTGGAAACGCAGTGGTATTTTTCAAAGGTCGATTTCAAAAGAGATACTGACCAGTTAAATACACCCTACACCTAAGATACATCATCACATACCTATATACGTAATTTAAATGGAATTTATTGTAATGTCGCAGACTTCGGAATTGGCGACTGGAATCAGCTCGAATTCACTCTCTCAGTAGACACAAGGCTTTTAAATAAAAGCACCATATTTTTATTTCAAGTGAAAAAACAGTTCACATTCTTCCAACAATGCAGAGTCACAAACAGTCAGCTTAACGAGTCAGTCGAAACAGAACAGCGTCGCAGCAGTTAATTTATTATACACGTCACTCAAAACTCGCACCGCAAGACGATTACGAAGGCAAGAGAGACGCCAGCTCCTCCCACACCAGTGGAAATAATTTTATAGAAAAAGGTTGTTAGACAAAAATCGAAGTAAATAAAAAGAAGTACAGGGGTGCTTGCTGGCAAGGACGAAATTTGCCATGTTCAATGGTAGGTGCACCAGCATAAATCGCCACATGCTGTACCCCCACTCCTCGCACTAGGGTCCCAAAAACCTAACCAAATAAGGGCATGGTGTGCTATGGAATCCCCTGGGATACTATGCTATCCGGATCGCAACCTCCTTCCCACACCAGACGAACTGCGTAGTAGTAGACTAATTGAATTTCTAGCACATCCTCAAAGGAAAAATGTCTATGAAAATGGTGAAAGTTTTTATCTCCAATTGCTGATGCAACCTCAATTGTCATTTCGCAAAAAGCAAACTCATGACAGATAAACATTCTAACATGGCCAAAACATCAAACACCAAAATTACAAAAAGCCGCTGCCCCTATTCACTAGGCCACTGCTGACAAAAAACAAAGGCCTTGGACTCATCCCAACAACAAAAATTAATCTTTGTGCTGATGCCTGTCTCTACATCTAATCTAATACGATTACGACTCATAGCCTAGAACACTTCCATCTCTACAGACGTGACCAACACATTGCCTACCCTACAGGCAACGGGAACTTACAAGCAATTTCTTCTCACCTGGAAGATACGCAACCCAGCAGGTACACTGCCCCCCCCCCCCCCCAACTTGAAGCCATCAAGCTGCCCAGACCTTGCGCAAGGCCGAGCGGCTCCGACGAGGCACAAAGCAGAATCGCTGGCAGGAGAATTCTCATGCCACGCAGAGGACGTCACGCCTCCCCCGCACCCCGTGCCGGCAGCCTACAAGTTTCCACTATATAAGTCCGGATGATGGCAGCCTCACGAGTCATTCTTTTGCAAATCTAGCAACCTCCCACAGCACTACTAGTGCTCTGGATCTTCAGAGAAGTTTGTTACCTTACAAGTACGCCCTCGTGGCTACTTACTACGTACGTTGACGACCAGGTTCAACATTGCCCAGGGAAGTTAAATGACTTGCCAGACACCCTGTCTCGTTCCCCAACGTTGGATGAAAAAGCTGAGGAGGAAGATGTCTCCTCCCCCTCAGATCGAAAGAAATCCGGGAGTGCGAATCCGGCTCCTTCAGCTACAAATAACCAGTCAATTGTTAAGCCAACAGGAAGACCTCAATATCCAACGCCTACTACAAGAAAAGCCCCAATGATGCGCACTATGGGATGATGTATGGACCAGCAGCGGGCAACACAATAAACCGTGGAAGATCTGGGTTCCACCGCAACTATGAGCAGATATATGCAGGCACCATCACGACCATCCCAAAGCTGGTCATCCGGGTACGAGGGAAACCCTATTGGACATTTTAACGCATTACAATTGGGACGGAATAAGCTGCGATGTTCGGCAAAATGTTAGCAACTGCGCCAATCCTGGCTAACTTCCTCCTCAATGGGGGCAGATTACTATCTTTCATTAGCACCAAAGCATCCGGTTTCAAGTTGGGTACTGTATCTCTCCACTTTGTTCTCTGATGCAAAGTATGGAGATATTCCAAACTCCAACGTTTCCAAAGGCTCTGCTTTAGCTAGGTGACCAGCTGCCAACGACCCAGACAGTTGTCTACAGCATGGCTCAATTCTTGCTGCTCAGTCAGACCGACAAGGGGTGCACCCACTAGAAAATGTCCTGGAGTAAGGACATCAAATTCTGATAGGTCTAATGACAAGGGACACAAAGGTCTGAGTTCAGCACTGCGGAGATTTTGGCAAAAGGGGTCATAATCTCCTCAAACGTAAGTATTTTCTCTACGATCACCCGTTTTATGTGGAGTTTGGCCGATTTCACAGCTGCCACCAAAATGAGGTGCAGCTGGCGGGTTGAAATGCCAAACAAGGTTGAACTCGCGTAAGTGGTTCTGCAAACTCTGCCATGAGGGTTCAGTGAAGAGTGCTCGATGAACTTCCTTCAAGTGTCTTCTTGCCCCAATGAAGTTGGTGCCTTGGTTTGACATAATGTTCGACTGGGTTCCCCTCACCGACACGAATCACTTAAGGGCAGTCAAGAATGCTTCGGTACACAATGATGATACAGCTTCCAGATGGACAGCCTTCGTCGACATGCACACAAAAATAGAGAGGTAACTTTCGTCCACTGGAGCCTTCTGTGCCTTTGTCCGCTTTGTTGCGAATGGCCCTGCAAAATTGACGCCAAATTTCAAAAAGTGACGCACTTGTGAGAATCTCACAGCAGGGAGATCGCCCATAAGAGGGGTGGAGGTTTTCGCTGGCAATCTGAAACACCTAACACACCAGTGCACACAATTTTGAATGATCTGGCAAGCATTCAGGATCCAAATTGCTTCTGGATAAGGGACTGTGCTGCCTGGAGTCCCGCATGGATGTACTCCTCATGGTAATGTTTCACAACTAACATGGATAGATGACATTTTCATGGAAGTAGTATTGGGTGTTTACTGTCTTCCGGCAACACTGAGTGCTGCACGCGGCCACCCACCCTGATGACACCCAGAGGATCACGGAAAGGATGCAATTTCTTTGGCTTTCTGGAGCACCCTTTATTACGGAGCAACTTAAGTCTTCTGAAAGCAGGTCGTGTTGCACCACTTGAACCCAAAACATCAATGCTGCCTTTAATTCTTGAGGACTGAACCATGCCGATTCACTGTGAGGTTGTTTCATAAATGCAGTTCGAGTTCTAAGCATCCACGCTGTCTTCCATGTGTCTTCAGAATCTGTCACCCATTCACGTCCATGGAACCACATAGGACTGTTCGTCAGGAAACACACAGCGCGATGCGAGGTCTACTAGATTACAGCTTGACGGGACATAACGCCATGGCCTACGTAGGGCACAATTTGGTCTTAAACCTGTGTGGTGATGACCGAAGCCATGACACGTACACACAGAAGGAATGAGCCCTTTCGCTGAACATTTTGCTCACCCATTGCCACAATCTTGAGAGAAGCAAGGCACCCGACAACTCAAGCCTTGGAATTGATAGTGTTTTCAGTGGCACAACCTTTGATTTTGCTGTGATCAATCAAGTTGAAACAACTCCAATGTTGTTGACAATGCAAGCATAAATCACAGTAGCATACACCTTCTCAGATTCGCAGAACCCATGAATTTCAATACTGCAGGCACTAGTCCACTCAATGTGTCGTGGGGTTCTCACCTTGGCCAGAACGCCCAGTGTCTTCTTGAAATGTTAACCACTGCTGAGCAATATCTATAGGAACAGGTTGATCCCACTCTAACCCCATCGTCCACAGTGTCTGCAACAAGATTTTTCCCCACACAACCAGGGCTACCCACTCACATGGGTTGTAAAGGCGAGTATTAGTTGACACATGGGTTGTAAAGGCGAGTATTAGTTGACAAGACACCCCGTTTGGTTATTGACAATTGGGTACACTGAAGTGGTATGTGAAATCATCAGTCTCTGGACACCAGTGTACACCAAGCACTTTGATAGCCAGACTGGTCTCTTGGGCAAGGCTCTACAAAACTTCTCTCTGTGAGGTAGGCACATCCTCTAGTAGTGTGTGGTGCAGCTGGAGGACCACTTTCGAAACTCAAATCCTCCTCGTTGAAGTAGCGACACAAGTTCAGATTTCAGTTTGATTGCTTCTTCCAATGAGTCAGTCCCGGAACCAAGTCAACAAACATGTTTTGCAAGAGTACCTGAGCTGCCTGTGGAAATTTTCCAGCTTCATCAGTAGTTAACTGCCTTAATGTTCTCAGTGCTTGATAAGGAGATGATGCCAGTCCATACAAAAACAGTGTTGAGTCTATATAGCTGCACATCTTCTTCAGCTGAAGGTCGCCACAGAATACACTGATATTTGCAGTCATCAGAATGCATCCGTATTTGTCTATACATCTATGTCAACAGTAAAGACACAAAGTTCACAATAATCTCACAGATGTCCTTTTACAATTCCTGCCCACTGTGGAGCACATCATTTAATGAGACACCATTTGAAGTTGTTGACGAGCCATCAAAAATGACACGCACCTCAGTGGTTGAACCAACCTCTAATTACAGCATGGTGAGGAATAACAAATGCTACCTCCGAGATCTCTGATGCACCGTAACAATTTTTACTTGGCTTGCCACCAGAGGGCCCAACAACTGAGATGCGTGTCATGTGGCCCAGTTCTCCATATTCCTTGAGAAACTGACGGTATGCAGTTGCAAGCTTTGGTGATTTAGTGAATTTCTTCTCCAGATGTTCATACCTTAAACGTGTCTGTTGTGGCGACTCTCCTAACTAGGGTTGATTTTGTCTGAACAGCGGTCGCAACACATATCTACCAGCCATGTCTCGTAGTGCTCTTCACATTTCTCCTCATCAATTGACAACATCTTTGCTGTCGGCACCTCTTCAACCTCCCAGAATCGTTGCAGTTGTACATCCAGACTACTGTCTCATATCAAGAATGACACACACGGACTCCTAACTGATTCACACGCAACCCTGCCACTCACAATCCAGCCAAACACTGTGTGAAAAGCATTGGACTCACCTACAATTTTCCTGCCAGCCATAGCATCACTCACTATGTCAGCTGCCAACAAGATGTCAATAGGCCCAGGAACACTGAAGCTTGGTTCCGCTAGCTTCAAATGACTTACGGTACTGTGAGCAATCTTTGACACAGGCATGGGATGAGTGATCTCCTGCAAGATTGTAGTTCTAACGTCGAAATATATGTCCTGAGAGTGAATAGGTTTAACACAGCAACAAAGAACTCCTCTTGACCCTGACACATGAGTTTGCCCAACCCCAGCTATGTCTACTTGTTCACGGTGGCGTTGTAGGCCTAACCACTGGACACATCTATCAGTTATGAAAGAGACTTGTGATGCACTGTCCAGCAAGGCTCTTAATGTCTGAAAATGTCCACTACTATCTTTCACTTGAATCAGAGTTGTCAACAGAAAATTGTAGTTTGCATTTCAGTCTCATTAGAAAAATGTAACGTTTGCACTTTGGTTATAGCACTCTCATGAGAAGAACCATCAGGTTTTGCTTTTTCTGTATCTACACTCGGACTACGTGATGAGCCATGAGAAAAGTGGAGCAACGAGTGGTGCCTCTTTTGACATAGTCTACAAGTGAATTTAAAAAAGCATTTTTGTGCACTGTAATTGGGTTTTAAACAATTGAAATATATGGATTGTTCTTTCACAAACTTGACTATCTGGAATAGACTTAGCCAAGAACTGCTCACATTTACTTAATGTATGTTTCTCCTTACATACTGGACACACTGTATCACTTTCTACTGCAACAAGTAAAGTACTTCTACTATGACTGTTTTGAATTGCCCTTCGTACTGGGTGCTGAAAACTCACTCTTTACAAATGTACTACTGTTGCCTGAGGCATTAAGGTCGGTGTCACCAATTGAACATTCTCATTTGCCACAGCATATCGTTCTAGGAACGTCAACAGATGGTCACAAGTTGGCAGGTCCTGGTCTACGGATAATTCAAACTCGCGACAAAGAGAAGAATCTATCTTTTCAAGAAGAACGTTCAAGAGCAAAAAACTCCATTCAGAAACTGGTTCAGCACGCAGAGCATTTGAGTTTTCACGCACTACACTAATAAAGTGTGACATTCATGAGAATTGGTACACACTTTCGGAAGGTGCAGTATTGTTTGAACATGCAGTGTAGCAGTAACGCGCAAGTTTTTGTACCGCTTCTCCAGCGATGACCAGACAACACTGTAGTTCTCAATAGTAATCGACAGATTACTTACAGTTTCCTTAGGTTCACCCTTTAGACAACCAATCAGATAATGTAGGCGATATAACTTGATGCACAATGGATTTGAAGAGCTCAATGAATGCTGCCCACTTGGTGCGGTTGCCCGGAAACACTGGAAGCGGTAGAGGCGGCAGAATTGCATGCGTACTGATAAATGAACCCCAGCAGATTATGTCGGGAATCTTTATAGTACATCTATTATACTGGACGCACAAATGCCGGAAAACTTTATCATAGTTCTCGAACGTATCCTTAATCTCGTTTAGAGATCTCGATTCAGGTTTTGGCAGGACAGCACACAAGGCAAAATAGTTTGCTAACAACTTGTCCCGTTTTGCAGCTACTTCGTCAAAAGCCACCACGAACTCTTCAAGTTTCTCCGCATCTTGCACCATCACATTTAACAACTCGTTTGCTTCTTCTATTTTAGCTATAAGGTAATCAAACACGATTAATTGTAGCTCAGTAGTTTGCTGTGCCTTGGCCATGGTTAACTTTGATACGCACGTGCACCAACGGTTATGCAACAGTTTGATGTAGTTTCACTGTAAAAACACGAGTATGGTTGTTAACATCTCAATCTGGCAACGGAGGACCAAAAATGTTTATAATATTTGATGGATTGCACAAAGTTACACGAAAAACACTGGATTGAAAATTATCACAAACATGATCTTTATTACACATCAGCCATCTTGTTACACCACCACCACCACCAACCTTACAAAATAAAACAAACAAGAACAATGCAGTCACCAGCAACCTGCTAGTCACAACATGTCCCCCCACACCAGGGCACTCGTCAAATCATACTTACGATCTGAACTTAGCTGGACATTAAGAACATGAAACTAGATTCCGACTAGTGTGTATTCTAATGTGTCTCCTCAGGCTACTTCTATCAGCAAATTTAGCAGGACAATAAGAACATGGAAAAGGCTTCTCCACCTGTGTGTTTTCTGATGTGCGTGATCAGGCTATTTCTATCAGCAAATTTAGCAGAACAGTATGAACACGAAAACGGCTTCTCACCAGTGTGTGTTCTAATATGAACCTTCAGGTGACTTCTAACAGCAAACTTAGCAGAACAATATGAACATGAAAAAGGCTTCTCACCAGAGTGTTTTCTTGTGTGCCTGATCAGGTAACTTCTATCAGCAAATTTAGCAGAACAATATGAACATGAAAATGGCTTCTCACCAGTGTGTATTCTTGTGTGCCTGATCAGGCTACTTCTATCAGAAAATTTTGTAGAACAATATGAACATGAAATCGGCTTCTCACCAGTGTGTATTCTAATATGTTTCTTCAGCGTATTGCTCCCAACAAATTTAGCAGAACAATATGAACATGAAAAAGGCTTCTCACCAGTGTGTAGTCTAATATGTTTTTTCAGGTCATTGCTCTGAACAAATTTAGCAGAACAATATGAACATGAAAAAGGCTTCTCACCAGTGTGTATTCTTCTATGCCTGGTCAGGCTACTTCTATCAGCAAATTTAGCAGAACAATATGAACATGAAAAAGACTTCTCACCAGTGTGTGTTCTAATATGATCCTTCAGGCTACTTCTAACAGCAAATTTAGCAGAACAATATGAACATGAAAAAGGCTTCTCACCAGTGTGTTTTCTGATATGATACTTAAGATTACTGCACTTAACAAATTTAGCAGAACAATACGAACATGAAAAAGACTTCTCTCCAGAATGTATCCTAGTGTGTACCCTCAGATGATCTTTAGATCTGAATTCAGCAGAGCATGACAAACATGGGAAAGACTTCTCACTAGCATGTGCACCACTGGTGTTAGCAATGCCAAGAGGAAACGTCTTGTGATTCAGTAACTGTCTTGGTTCTCTGTCTTTCTCCTCACATTCCAACTTCAGTAACATGGACTCTTCTGACTGCAGACAGCAACCAGCAGGTGGTGTTGGTGTGTGGTTATCCACAAGTCTGAGTAGTTCTGCTTCCTCTTCTCCTCTCTTAACTTCCTCCGCACACAGCTGAACTTCACTTTCTGCACACCCTACAAAAACCACAGAGAACAAATTAGAAACCTACACTTCTGCAAGTATATAAATGTGCTGGTTTTAACTTTCCTTTAAGAACGAAGGATAGGCATATTACAGAATCTTTCCTGAACTTTCTGCCCCTAACAACTTTTAAGCCCATACACCAAGTTTCACAATTATGTTAGTTAAGGTTGCAAGTAGGCTACTAGACTACCAAAAATTTAGACAGGAATTAAAGTGCTCACAGTGTAATATTTGTCATCATCACCGCCTGATGAAACTGGCTTAGTCAGCAAATGTCATGATCACACAACTGCATGGAAATTGTGTCGTCCTTCTTTGTATATATGTGCCTGTCGACAAGTACTACAATGTGAGTACTTCAATTCCTGTCTTTTTAAATAAATTACATATGTAGGTACTGTTATACAGTAGCACATAGACAGGCTATTTGATTTAAAGTTTTTGAACATGCTAAGTCTTTATTTATAAAATAATAGCCCCATAACATTAACGTGGCTTGGCAGCTTGCTAAGAGCGAGAGATGTCGGATTTGAGAGAAACCCAGATGCATAACTAGATATTACTGAACAGTTATAGTGGACCTCTGTCTCTTGTATATTGTATTTTAATGCAGCGCTCTTAGCCTTATGGCCTTACCGCACTTCAGCCTCCCAATAGGCAGGGAAGATGAATCACGTCCTCTCACCGCAAAGAGACCAGGATTAATGCAACAGTTGGCCAGACCCAAGCCCAAACCTGGCATGTCCGCACATCCTCGCCCCCTCTACCATAGAGGTTCCGAGATCATCGCCCTCAGAAACCAAGCATGTGGTCTGGCCGGGGATCTATCCATACCCCTAGTGCCTTTGCAGGGCACAACCAGAGCAGGTTGCAGCTTACTGCCCGATCTGTCATCAAGAGTTGGAATCTCTGAGACCGCCAGCATACTGAGTCAACACTACCAGCACGAGTCCAACCCTATGATCAGACACCAGAGAGAACCTCATGGTGGGGCCACGCGATCATCCCGTGCCACCACTTAATTTCCACGGCACTTGTGAGTTATTCATGGCTGACATCATCCCCCGAATGGAGCGGCCTGAGTGCTAAGTGGTCCAACACCCCGCCAAGTGGTCGAGCCTTGGTACTAGCTATCGGTCCAACCATCATGGCAGATACCTCTCGCCAGTCACAAGGACTCTGGCAACCAATAGGGAACGGGCGGTGTTGCCCAATCTGTTAAGCGACTAACAAGGGTGGCCCGGGAAGCCTTCTGGTCACCTTGAGTGGAGAGAGGCTATATTACTAAACAGTTAAAAATTCAGATAGGGGATCAGTTCATCTATGTCACGGGAGAACACATGTACTCTGGTTTTCAGGGGAGTAGTTGGTTGAAAGCCATATGGCGTAGTCCTCTCGAAGCTCACGTTTATGAATGATGTACAATAAAAGTCTCCAATGCCTTTACATTACATAAATGAGCACATGGACTTACAATCTGGAGTGGGCCAGGATCCGAGTGAAATAAACATTAAATTAAAATAAGATGAGGAACAATGCAATTACGTATATTGCTGAGTGAAATCACACTGACAATCACTGATACCAAATCCCTCGAATACTGCAAGCATATCGTAGAACGCCCGCCATTGGCTGACACTGGGAAAAGCACTGGTTAGCACGTGGAAATTACAAGTAGTTAAATCTCTGACGGCACGAGCGTGGAGGGAGAAAAGAAAATAATTAAATGTTCCGGTTAGAAATATAAAATTACTATTGCTGTTAACTGACTAGGCAAGATGATGGCGTTTCCTCCATGATGCAAAAGCATGCATCTTCTAATGCCCAACAAATTAGACTAAGGAGGATGGCACCGAGATGCCATTACATAACTGAGATCTTCCACCAACACCGTGGGGAAAAACCAAATTTATACATATACACTTAATACATGTGCAAAAACAGAAAGAAGCACAGCAAAAAACACAAAGAAATTAAGGCATTAATTCCGACACATAATTATTTATTTCAAACATTCTGTCTCTGTTGCTATGCGTGTCTGGGAAATTAAAATTACTGGAAAAAGCCAGAACGGGCTTGCAAAAGAAATAAGAAATCATTACGAAAAAATACAAAACAGACGTTGACAAAACCCTTCAATTACACTTCATTAAATTTTAAATTAAAACATTAATTTAGTGAAAGCTGTAGGAATCAAGTTTGAGCGCTAGGCATGGCAGCTGCCAGAACTACAAAGATCAAAATTTTTATGTTACACAAAACAAATTACAAATATGCCCTAATAAAACTACAATAAACACAGCAATTACACTTTAAAATTATGTAATGAATTTAGAGTGTCACCAATTGTAGGTTCCGTTCACTACGCAGGGCACTCTTTAATTAATTACACCTCACAAAGGGAAAATAAACAGGAGGTAATAATAGCCCATGTTTACTTTAGACTCTGCTTGAGGGATTACAACACTCAACCATAATAACCACGTAGGCACTGGCTCTCTCTTGGCGAGGCGGGTCATTCGGGTCACAGGATGGATCATTGACCCATTCTCCACGAACATCAGGATCCATGCACTTCACACACGGCCGTGCATGGTTTGTGTACGAACAAGCAGCATATGTCTGCCTCCCGAGCATGGCAGTGAGAATCAAGTCAACATGTTTGTGTGGTGCTGCAGTATCTCATGAACCTTTTTTGAAATCTGAACAATCACAAAATGAAGTTACACTAATCTATTCTCATGTTATTCTGATAGATCAGATGTTTATTTTCAAAATACCAGTTATTATGTAATTAATGTTATGCCTTACCAACCAGAAACATTTTACCAATTTCAACCTAACATGGCATTAACAATACTTACTGTTTGTATCAAATACACATACAGTAGAACCCCGATGATACATTCCAGTGTCATACATTTTCCAGCATCATACACCAATCTGTTTTATTCCCATCAATATTCCTATAAGCATAATGATTTGTATTTCCGTAACATACACTAATAAGTATTAACTTCCCACATTTTACACTTTTTTAATTGTCACAATTCCGTACAAACATAATAAAGTCCTACATAATTTTCCCCAACAAAAAATTTTAGACAGAAAATTTGTATTATGATGCAATGTTTACAAATATATGTCGCACAATTATTATTCCACACATGGTAACGTGACTTGAGAATGCAAAACCACAGCAACATGTTACACCTATGAGTTTTCAGCTAATTTTGACAGTGCCACATTACTCGCGCACCAGAATTCTACCAGATGGAACTATGGTTGATTACATGGACAGTGTCTCCCAATACTGGAGGCAGGCCACTAATCTTCACATGACATGTAACCACAAGCAGGGCTTGAACCCATGATGACTAGCTTCCAGATCCATCCAGCATGCCCCTAAGCACGAGGCACCCGAGGCCGTCTATACCACTATACGTCACATGTCCGGTAATCACTCCCTTGTGCGACAGAAGCCGGTCATGAAGCCCAGTGCTGCCTCTAAGCAAGTGGGAGCGACGCAATCAGCACTTCCAGTCTCCATCAAGAGAATGCGATGCTGTGGTGCGCAAACTTGGTTTAATCCCCGGCTGGGTCACTCCCAGATTTTCGCGAGTGGGAATCGTGCCGGGTGATGCCGCTGGTTGGCTGGTTTTCTCGGGGATCTCCCATTTCTCCCGCCCTTTTACTCTGGTGTTGCTCCATTCTTGCCTTAATCGCCCTCATCGGCTCTCAAAACCTTGTCGTTAAGAGCCGTCCAAATCTCTTCACTCACCCACTCACCAACGTAGTGTCCGAGAGTACAAGGTGGCTAGTGTACATGTGCAGAAGCGTTTGGATATCCCAGATAATACCCACAATGACACAGTAGAGTACATGTGTACCTGAGTCAACCTCTCCTGACTGCCAGTACTCCAAGTTGTCTTCAGAAGTTATCTCCTCCTTCACGACCGTGCTTCCCATCTCAGTCTTCACTGGAACAAGCGTGGCTCCAGTGCAGGAACACACACTATCTTCCTGAGCACCATCTTCCCACTGTGACAGTTGGGCGTTACCAACTTTAACACCAAGCATATGTGTATGCGCACACTCAAACCACACACATACACACACACTAGTAGTAATAGAACATGCACAGACATACACAGTAACTAAACCCTTTGTGTTGTAAACACTTTACATTCTCCAATGAGTCTAAAAACCATGCTTGGTAATGAAAAGCTAATATTTGTAGTAATTTAGCAGTAGCTAAATATTTATTTACTGGTGCAAACATACACACACTTGTGGAGCATTTACTGAAGTGAGCTAATTTTTTCACGTTATTTTAAAAAGCCCAAAACCAAACACTTTGCAAAGAAGAAATCCTGTGTGTCTGTCCCATTTTAAAATTTTTTAATACAGAAGCTTGTTGGCAATAATGGACAAGCACTGTCTGCACCAAAGCTATCTGAAGACGTAATAATTGAAATAATATACTATTTTACTACGTACAAGTTTTATACCAGTGATAGTTACAGCTGCTGGTAAAATATTTCGTACGCAGGCAGTCTGGTGAGCCGCATGTGGCCCACTTGTTGCTAATTGTATAGCCCTGGTCTACGCTAATATGTGATTACAACAATGGACGCCAGATATGGTTATGCCTCTGAGTGAGAAGCTACAGACGTACTCGCCAAACACGTAAATCTCTCTCACATGTGCACATAGAAAGTAGTCTGACCTCACGGGGCCTCAAGGTTACATCTAATTGTAAGGAAGCATTTGCGACTGCGATGGAAAATAACTTGTGCAAGCTTTGTGTGTATTCTTTTTCTTCTGAATTTTAAGCAGTGAATATGGCGTTTTAATACAGCAATCTGTTCAGAAAAGATACAGCATTGTCACTGTACCTTAAAACTGTTTTACAAAAGAACAAATACTGAAAACAGAGACTGGGCTTCTTACGATTTTTATTGTCTTCTACAATTTTCAATGACCACATTTAAGTTTCAGTAAAGTAATTTATGAATTGGCAACAAAATATTGGCTTTTATTTCTGATCCGAAAAAAAATTTTACAATTAAAAATTCCCTAGTTTTTTTTAAATCATAATAGACAAAACTTTTACACTGCGACCCATACGACAATAAGGGAGTTTCTTTAACAAGCTACCAAATAGTGATCTTCCTGGTGTCAAATAACAGCTCCACAACAAGGGATTCATGTAATTCAAGGTCCAGATAACAATGTATCTGGTATGCAACAAATGCCTTATTTTAACCAGTGTCTGAAGCTGCTAGTATACAGGCCTAAGGCTTGGCAGAATGATCACTCCACTAAAGATTATCTAACTTTGGGCACTGTTTATGAGCATTAAAAGTTGGTCCAATCTTTGTATTGAACAAGTCATAATTTTGCAAACGTCAGATCTGGCGACTGGAATCACAGTTCCGTCTTACACAATCAGTAGACACGTTAAACTTACATAAAGTGCCATATTAAAATAAAATATAAGAATTCAAGTGTCTAATTATTTTCTCAATATTTTTTATATCAAATTTAAAAAACAGTTCACAAAGTTATTAATGCAGAGTCACGAACAGTCAGCTTAACAAGACAGTCGAGCAAAGAACAGCACCACAGTAGTTCATTTATTATACATGCCACTCAAAACTCGCATCGCGAGACAATTATAAAGGCAGGAGGGACGTCAGTTCCCTACTGGCACCCAAATTGCTTCCCACACCGGCGGAAAAATTTCGTAGAAAAAAGTTGTTGGTCGAAAATGAAAAAAAAGATGTAAAGGTGACAGGTGTGGGCAAAATTTGCCTTCTCCGAGAGTCGGTTGTCAACTGCTAGTGGGCAGTAGGCGAGCCGGGGGTATATTGCCACGTGCTCTACCTCCATTCCTAGCACCATGGTACCAAAAACCTAACCAAATAAGGACATGTCAAGGTATGGCATCCCTTCAGATACCATGCGAACCCACATCACAACCAGCTGAACTGCGTAGTAGTGGAATAATCTAATTACTATAACATTCTCGAAGGAATAAATGTCTACAAACATGGTTAAAGCATTTTTTATCTCAGATTGCTGATGTAACCTCAACTGCGATTTCAGAAACAGTGAACGCATGACAGATAAACATTCTAACAGCCAAAACTTCAAACACTGATAAGCTATTAAAATTCCTCGTAAAACAAAAGAATATTAACCAAATGTCATTATTAAATTAATATTAACAGCATCATTACAGAGTCTAAACCAACCACACACATGATGGTGTCTTGTAGCATTATATTATACTAGTACACAAACAGATGAGAGGGATAATCATTTTTCTATTTATGAGGCTGTGTCAGTCAGCCTTGATTTGGAATATCATGCCTTGCGAGGCATCTTTCTGGCAGTGAGATATAGTGACTTATTCAACTAAAAGAGTGCCTCTCTCAAAGCAATTCTCCTCATGTTATCTATTGGAGGCATGTTAAAAGTCAAAGACATTCTCAGCCACTCACAGCAGCAGCAGCTATTCACTTCTGATTAATCTTAGAAGCGCAGTTACACAAAAAACTTATTTCAATTTAATTGTTATTAAAATGAAATATGTTCGTAGACCTCTACAAAGTAATACAAAAATAACAGTCCTAACTTTGATGCATGCCACACTGCTCCACAGCACGATTGCGCTCTCTACGGGCGACTTTGTCGCATCAATGAGCAAGCAAGAACTCGGGGCAAGTCACAACCAGTGGCAGAGTACTTTTCACATGCCGATAGCATCAACTCCACGCGTTGGACAGCCTCAGATGCAAAAATATTAACACGACTAATTATGGATTGTACTGCCCACCCAGATTCCGACATGTGGTCACCACCCCCTTGAATCAAGATTGTTTTACCCGACGAGCCACTATCCCAAGATAGCCGAGAAGGAAATTCTACCGACACCACAGGATCGCAGCACCTCCGCTATCCCGTGACATCACACCCGCCAGCCTAGGGCTGAAGTGGTAAATTTTTCATTGCCTCAGCACAGGGAGATCAGAAATGAGCTGTGCAGCCGCAACACTGATAAACCAACCCCTGCGATGAAAGACTACAACCACCCCGCACCCCTGGAAGATCACTGATCCAGGGATTTTCTACTATATAAGGAGGCACGAGCACGCTTCTCGCCAGTCGCTGGGCTCACCAGCCGCATAGGTCAGCAAGCACTCCCAGGATCTGCGCAAGACCTCTCCTTCCTCTCCTACAGCCTGCGAAGGCTCCAACCTCTCCAGCAGCTTGCAGAAGGCTCCAACATCTCCAGCAGCTTGAAGAAGACTCCAACCTCTCCAGCAGCTTGCAGAAGGCTGCAACCTCTCCAGCAGCTTGCAGAAGGCTCCAATCTCTCCAGCAGCTTGCAGAAGGCTCCAATCTCTCCAGCAGCCTGCGAAGGCTCAAACCTCTCCATCAGCTTGCAGAAGGCTCCATCCTGTCCAACAGCTTGAAGAAGGCTCTTCCTGCATTTGAAGACTGCACGTCACGCCAGAAGTATACTCGACATCCAAACCCTGCACCCCTTTTACCCCAGTCACTCCCTTGACTCTGCAGCAGGTCAACATGGCGTTTTCTCTTTTGGACAAATTCCCCTGGAGAGGATACACTATAAAGAGCATAGATTAACCAATTTGAAGTCAGAATAATTTTGCTCATTCTCTTACCAGGCTTTCATCTTCCTGAATAAATTTATGTCATTAATTAATTCTTAGCTAGCCTGTATAATCCAACCGGGATTTCCCCTTTTCAAAATCGTAATAATAAATATTACGTAAAACTTAAATCATTCACTACTGTAATTTTAATATTAGTTCCTTGCTCATTAATTTTTTTTTGTTAATATTCTGTCAGAAAATTTGTCACGTGCTATAAAAACCCATTAAGGAATGCCGAACACCACAGGCGACAGAGTTTGCATATAGCTTAGAGTCTGAAAAGACATACCGCTGCTCCTGGGTTTCCGGTGCTCCCTCGCCTACCCTCTGTGGTGTCCTAATTCCGGACTGCCCATCTATACGTCAGTGCCTTGAGTGTGACTGAATAAGACACACCCCAGGACTGCACGTCTGCGGAAAGGACAGAAGGCTGGTCAGATGCACAGTAAGAAGGGTGGTATCCAGTGCCGTAACCGACGCAGAGAAAGACGAGTTTTACAGAGATTAATTAACTCAAAGGTAAACAGTGAAGTTACAAGTGAGGATACACTCCCATCTATGGAGCCCTGCTTTACAACTAGACCTATTTCTCCGTTCATCTCCCTTGACCGCGAGTCAGAGTTAGACGCCTACTTGGGCATTTGTCAGCCGTGGTCCGATCAGGAATCAATCAGCTATCCCCAGCAAGAGACCCTCCTGCCCGCAGTAACTAAATCGCTACCCAAGCTAGGCCGGAAAAGGAGGTACAGAACTCGTGCATAATTCACTTAGCTTCCATGAATGTAATCAGGTTTATACTACCATTGAAGGTCACCCCAAAACCCCACGAAGCTACTTCACCCGTAAATTACGTACCCACAAGTCAGCCTACGCGACCACTGCGTATCAACACATCAACCCCTCCAGCAGGATCATCCACTCCCACCATCACCATTGATTAAGCCGTATCACGATACATACCCCCGGGACAGCTGGCATCCCGCATTTTGGCAGCTCTTGCAGTGAGGAAGATTGTTGTCCCAGGACAGGAAACAATCACGGTTCGACTCACTCTGGGGTTTGATTCCCCTCCCCTCACAAGATATCCTCCCACTAAGCGGCTCCACAGAACCTATCATGACCCACCAGGCTAGAGTAACAACAAACACTCCGCGATGGAATCACTTGCTAAACACGGGAGGGCAGTCAGCACCTTAACCACTATCTCGAAGATAGGAGCATGCATCAACCTAAACAAACACTTGTAATTATATATAATCACTTACATTCGTTATTTTTTAAATGTTGATACAGTTATGTAGTAAACCAGTGTTTACTTATGTGTTTGTTAGTATGCACGGGTGAGACGGACACACACAACCCACAGCATCCCTGAGAACCCTGAGTCTCAATAGTGCGGTGATTGGGAAGCACCGCTGGCGCCCAAATTACCAGTAAGTATTTGTGTCATAGTTCGTCTAGTGTCTTACCCAATGGCATCAATAAGAACGTGTTAAACATGTAGGTCCTATTACTTAGTATACAGAAATATTTGTTAAGAGTAGCCTACATTTCTCTATTCAGAAGTAATAAGGTACTTTAAAATTAAATTTCAATTTTTTTCATCACAGCATCTCCGTTAAATAGCCCGGCATTTAATATTTAAAAAATTATTCTAGCATGCCATTCCCACACTGCAAGGGTAACTGAACAGTAACTTATCACATTTCCTAACATATGCATAGGTGCACCGTACCAGATTTCGGGTTGACCAGAATTCAATATCCAGGCCTACTTACGTAATGTCAAAAAAATTCTTATTTAGTGAAATAAAATAATATTAAAACCTCACTGAACGCACTCTCTTTTAGCTGGTACTAAAGATATAACCTGTGATGAAAAATACTGCTTTGAATTCTTGTAAGGATTCCCATAACTGTAGTTTTTCCTGGAATTAACTTTGTCACTAGCCTCTATTCTTAATCGTCTTAATATCCTCTCCACGAGAATGTGTGATCACAGCGGCTAACATACGAAAGTCTAATCTATATTTGCAATTGGGATATTGTACGTGTACTTACTGTAAAGTCTTCCTTGATTTCCACTTTAATGAAAGGGAAAACAGAATCACAAGTCTCGCCCTTCACTGGAGTCTTGTTTATACACAGATCTTCATTCATCATCTGGAAAGAATAGAGAATCCGCGCATCACACACACACAGTGCCGAATATTCCAAATAATCTGCCCCTCAATGGTACCTGCAGGCATTCCAGGCAAGCAGCGTGTTGTGAGGGTGCGGGGAAGCCCTTGGCGCAGCTGCGTACTGGTGACACTTCCAACATAAACAAGCGTGTAATACTCAACACGACACTTGCACGGGGCCTATCACCACTCTTAACTTCCGGGATGGACCACAAATCACGCCAAGTGCAGCATCTGTTCTCGCTGTGCATGAGACAACACGATGGACTACAAGGCAGCTGAAACTTCACTGTAGCTTCAGCAAAGAGATTCAGGTTGGGTAATCAAGATTATAATTCAGTGTTAAAAAGCATAATACGGTACCGCAGTTATTATGAAACTCAAGTTAACTCTTGATTGGGTATACATGCAAATAAAGCACTTTCTAAAGCTCCACTTTGTATCTATTTTTCTACTAGTTTGTCTCCTTCCAACACATGCAACATTAACGCTATCATTGGCAAACAATCAATAAACTGGTCTGCTCAAAAAACATGCATTGCGTAAACTGAAATAACACAAAAGTCAGTAAATATTCCTGAAAGTTTTTTGAACGATGTTTAAAATTAACAAAATTAACCAATAAAACTTAACAAAAATTTTTTCATGGCAAAATACTTATTTCAACAATATTTATTTGCTATTTATTAGAAATAGCATCCCATTTCTCATTCTTACGAGAAGGATTTTTCAAGTAACATTTACAAGAATAATAATACAACGCAGGACACTAAACATAACAATACAGATAGAAATACATATAAGTACAATGGAGGTAGATCACCTAGAGTAAGCACCTTTGACATATCAGTTTACAAAAGTAGAGAATACACATTTAACACTTGAAAAGGTAGAGCATTCTATTTGAGACATTAGTTTACATGTATTTAACTTACAGAGTAAATTTAAGTTTACAGAGTATTTAAATTATTGACCCTTTCCACAGCGGAATTCCTCTATACTATAAAATGCTTTTTGTGCACATAATTTCTTCAGGTTCTTTTTAAATACATTCAAGTGATTTACTTTAACTTCCGAGGTAGATTATTTAATAGCTTAACTGCACAATGATTTGGCATGTTATTAGAGAAAGCGGTTCTACGTGAAACATTATGTATTTTTGAGCTTCCTCTTGTGTTGTAATTATGAATGTAATTATTTTTTGAAAATTTAATGTTTTCTATTGTGAAGATAATAGTTTGATATATGTACAGAGATGATAGTGTTGGTTTCTGTAGTTTCTGGAAGTGAGGTTTGCACGAGTTGCAAGTTCTCATGCCAGCTATAATTCTAACGACTTTTTTTCTGGTTGGAAGCTCTCTTCCAGTCTGAAGAAGTTTCCCACATTATATTAAGTATGTATCGTATTTTAGGATGGAGTGTACATTTGCATAATAAAGGGCTACAATAGTTTTTATTGAACAGACTTTTCTGATACAGTACAAAGCATAGCAAAGGGAGCTGAGTTTAACTCGTAAGTGAAATATGTTCCTTAGAGTTAAGAGTTAGGTTGCAGTAAAACAAGCAAACTCACGCAGTATAATCAGCAAGAAAACAAAAGTTATGTAAATGAAATTGAAATATTATTTATTCCTTAGTATAACCCTATGAATTTCTGCAATTATCAAGTTATTTGTATGAATACACATTCATTAAAAGTGATCAGATGTTATTGAAGCCAACAAGGCTGCCTGTCCGAATTCATCAAGTTTGCACTGCAATGACTATCGTGGTTGGAAAACCGTTGTCTCGTGATTGGCCAGCAGAGAACTCGACATAAGAGAATTGACAATATTCAGTCCTCTTTACGCCGTTCCCGTGCCATCTTACGCCGTTATGTTGTATTGTAGCCGGTTCCATATAAAAGTGTGGGTTCAATTTTTTACTGTTTATTATTACAGTGATTGTAGCCGGGGCTTTAATAATTTTGCATTACCTGGAAGAATACACAACATGCCTACAAGTAGATCTTAAGCAGAGCTTTCAACAATGCTCATCCACATAGGCCGGGTTCCAAATAGCAAGCAATGTGCACTCACACTCGGCAATGACGTCAGAGAGTGCCGTTCCAAATGTTCATCGAGAGCGAGTGTGAGTGCGAGAGCAAGTGCTCGTTACAAACCGCCATTCTTTTGTTTATTGTCCAACATCTGTGCAACGTGCCCTTGACCACTTAACCTTGTTCCCTTCCATAGATATATTCGTTAGTGAATTCAGACGCTTGTGTTCGTTTCCACCTCGAGTTTTATTCTGTAGAATTTTGCTCTATCGAGTTTGATTTGTCAATGTGACGTTTGCAAGTATTTCCCGCGGCCGTGTAGAGTTGTAAACACAAATGAAATATTTCAAACAGTTGCGAATTGAAAACCACCTAGGGCTCGAGAAGGGCAAGTTTGCTTGTGCCCTTGGCTGAAGGGGACATTCTAGGGTGCATAATGTGCCCTTGCTGCGAATTTGGACAGCGGCAATGGGACGCCACATCCGGATGCACTTTTCATGGGGAACAAAGCCAGATAAGGGCCCTTAGCTGGCGAATTCGAACACAACCTAACTCTCACACTCGCTCTCGATGAACATTTGGAACAGTACTCTCTGACGTCATTGCTGAGTGCGAGTGCATGAGAGTGCACATTTCTAGCTATTAGCGCTGTGTTCCAAATAGCCAGCTCTCGCACTCGCTCTCGATGAACATTTGGAACAGTACTCTCTGACGTCATTGCTGAGTGCGAGTGCATGAGAGTGCACATTTCTAGCTATTAGCGCTGTGTTCCAAATAGCCAGCACTAGCACTCGCTCTCGATAAACATTTGGAACAGTACTCTCTGACGTCATTGCTGAGTGTGAGTGCATGAGAGTGCACATTTCTAGCTATTAGTGCTGTGTTCCAAATAGCCAGCACTCGCACTCTTCAAATTAATCAATACTGCCTACAATTGATTGTTATTCTGCATGAACAAAATAATATTTACTTAAAAAAAACAGTATATTCATAAATATTTTCATTTCAATGAACAATGCCATGGATTAGTCGGGATAATTATGAGTGTGATAGTAATGTATGAAAAGAGTTCGGCATAAATTTGATCTAACATCAACAGTTTTAGCTTGGAATTTTAGCATGGTTTATTCTAAAATTATGAATTAATAATTTCTGAATTTACACATATATTAAATATTTATTAAAAATACTTTACAGTGGAAAAAATTCCATGTTCCTGTGCCATTCCACTGTTTCCAGTAATGTAGTGCTGCTTTATAAATTCGTAAATCGTAACACAAAATAGGCTTATAATATAATTGTTTACGAAAGTCACATGAAGGAGAATGAAACTACAAAGAAAAGAATAGCGGTTGTAGCTAGAGATGGGGAGTATTCAATACCTGTTATCAGCAACAGGTATTAGGCGAGAACATAGGCTAAAGATTACGTAGACTGATCTTGCTGGCTGCGCACAACCAATCTCTGTATCTCAACATTGAACTGCTTTTCTGCCTACACGTCTAGCAAAAATGGCGTGGATTGGGTTTGAGGTTAGAACACTGTTTAGTAAAAAGTGCGTTCCAGGTGTTTTTATACTTCCTCTAATCAATTTGTTATGCTTTTTGACTACGTTCAAACTGGTAAAAATATTTTATTAATATAATAGTGCGTGTCATCTAAAATTACGATGTAAACAAACCCATCTATCATTGTTGACCACGTGACTTTGACAGTTGTGTAGGATTGGGGAAAGCCAATGTTGGGCACATGCGCAGAAGATGAATAAACTGTCTACCTCACCTTTGACCTATGCCTCTTACTGAAGCAGGAACATTCATACTATATAATTTCGTACCTGTTCCTACCGTCTGATATTAGAATCCAATACTGAATACCATAATATTTACAGGCGAGAATACTCTCAAATGTTTGTAACATAATTTAACCCCACACTCATCCAACCACCTATGCCAAACACAATTGGGAAACTGCTACCAACTGTCACTGTCCTACCATAAGAACATGAAGCGCGACGAGGTATACGTCCTCATATCCAACATCCTCGTGTGTCATGTTTCCCTGATAGGACAGTCAGCGTGCCTGACTGTACTTGCTCTGCAGGGAATCCCACACACCTTGCTAATTCTCCTATGTGAAGTGAACACCAGAGTAGTGTTTCCCATATATGATTATTTTTAATACTGATGACTTAAAAATATAGTTTCTAAAAGGTAGTTGAAAGAATCCAACTACCAGGAGAGTATGCGCTACATAGAGGCAGCGAGAAATATCAGGCCAGTACTTGAGTAATAACCAGAGATTCAAGAACAAGGCGAGGTAGTGGAACAACGCAGCCTCGCACCCTGCTTACCAATAACTGATGTTCTCAATAACAGGTATTTGTAACAGGTACCGGGTGTCCCTGAGAAATACTGTTTTAGCTCATCTCTAGTTGTAACAAGCATGCATGTGCAAACAATTCCTCTCAATGGACATTTGGGACAGCACTCTCTGACGTCATTGCCGGGTCACAAAGCCAATCCGAATCAGATATTTGTCCTCTTCTTTTACCTTGCCCCATTTACTAAAATGAAACCTGTAGTCCAGTCACTTTGTACAGCTATGCTTTGAAAAAACACCTTAAGGATGCTATGAAACAAAACTAAAACTAAAAAGAATATTTAGTGCAGTATTGACTATGGTAAGGTTATGTTAAATTATGCTATGAATAAACAACTTTTTAAAAAATATTGCTTTAAACAGTACCACGATATACAATACCTTTATACCCAGTCTCAGTTACATATAAAATTTAATTTCCGGGCTACAATCATTGGCCAAAGCAGCTAAACATTTATAATGTTACATATTTTGATCCATATTTCAAAACTTATCTTCGTTTACTTGTTTATTTTTAATGCTGCAAAATTTACATATTTACGCGCCATTTCCCCAAGTTTAGAGCAGGGTTAGCCCAAAGTTGCTCGAGTTAACCCGGGCGATTTCCGAACACGAGTTAACATAACTCGATCACTTTTCGAACTAATTAAACAGGTGATTTCATTAGCGTCTCATGTATCTTCTGTAGGTTACGAACACAGGCCTAATACGGTATTGTTTACACTTTTGTTTAAGTTTAAACTTGTGATAATTATTTATGTTGCCCTATTAAATTTTAAATATCATAATTATGATGGAAAACAATTGAAACATACAAATTGCTTCTCAAAAGGTCGGAACATATTCCGCTTGACACATGAAATACATATTTTAATATACTTTTACATGCACAATTATCTTACAAATCAAACAGCAGATACGTCACTTCCGGGTACTTTTGTTACACATAAGTATGTATTTCTGACGAATTCGAAAAAAGAGACACACGGAAAATGAAAAAAATTTGCAATTTTTCTTGAATTAGTAACTTTTAGGTCTAGCCAATCAGAATCGTAAAAAACAAAAGCATCCAATATAAACTGGAAATATGAACTAGAGAGGAGATTATTTACAAATATTTATTTGTGGATAATGCTTCTGTAATAGATTTGCAAATCTTTTGGTATCTTATAGAAATAAAAACATTTGAAAACAATAGGCATTTACATCAAAAATCTGGAAAGATTAATTCAAGTGACATTAATAATCTCTTTGAAGAAAGAAAACATGACCAAGAACAGTTCTTTAAATCAAGAGGACACTGTCTCTCGATTAAAATAGTTAATTTCATACGATTTCACAATATGGCATAATCTAAATAGAGATTCCCGCCAAAAAAAAATTGTCACTGGGCTATCATTGGCTACATGGCCTTGACGTGAATTTAAGGGTGCCTTTAGCCAGTTATAGTAGCTATCACAATTGTAGCTACCACGAAACTATGTGACCGTCACTGCCATCCCCTTTCGAGGCCATTAAATCGTATATAGCTCAACTCCACCTACTCCGTACAACAGGTTACCAGCAGCCTAATCTCATTCTGGGGCTCAAGAGGGCATGGCTGTTGTACTGGTTGTGGTGGCAGGGTTGTGGCAACTGCTGTGGGCTCTGGCGAGTGCCCGCAGGCCGTGCACGTGGTGTTACACGTGGGAAGAACCAACTTGGTGAGGTGGGGAGAGGAGGAGTACTTCTCCATCCTCGACTCATCACTGCTGCTGGTGCTTTCTGCATGATGTGGGCGGCGCAGAGTCGGATTGCAGGTGTCCCCAACACACAATAGCGGTGTGCGTCCTAATCTGTTGGCTGATGATCCCACTGATTATGCTGCAGATGTTTATGTTGTTGCCGAAAGTTTTCGACTCCTTGGTGGAGTTGCGATGCCATCAGGCATGGCGTCACGCCATAGAGGGCGTCGATGGAATGGCACAAACAGCATGTCGGTGTGACGTGACGACCTCGACATCGGTGGTTGTACGACCTCGTTTTTTTCCAGGTGAGGGGGTTCCAATGCCAGTGCTGGCAAGAGACAAGACGTCGTAGTGAAAAAAAAAGTGCATCGCGGTCTGAGGCATACTTTGAAGCATGTGTCGCCTATGGACTGGATTATGGCGTATGGCCTGCTCCATTTCTCTGTAAAACCCACACTGAAGTTTCGTTGGCCAGCTTACTGCGGATGTGTCTTTACATAAACCTGTTGCCCGGCATACATTTGAGGAAGGGATGGGTGGTGGCAGGTGTCCACTGCTACATGTAATGGGCTTGATTTCTCCGTGCCTCGCACATCTCCCTCTCTCGTTTCACCTCCATTCTCTTCCCCTCCATGGGACTGCTGGTATACTCCCTCGCCCCACTTATACCCGCCAGGGAGGGGAAGGTCTCGACATTGCAGCAGACGGGCTGGAGTCTTGCCCGGGTCAGGTTTGTCCTTGTCCACAATGTAAATAGGGTGGCGGGCAGCTGTTCCGCTCACTAGGCATGATAATCTCCGACACGTAAGCGGAGTTATGTTTTGGGTTCCTGGTCCCTTCTTACCACTGGATTGGAAATTAGGGTGGTACACCGTGGTAGTATGATGATGTACAATCCACTTGGTACAATAATTCCAACCGCACACGGCTGGTAAATTGAGCAACGTCTTCAGTAACATATGTGGGTTGATCTTACAGGAGAAAAACTCATTCTCAAGCGCCTTCCCCACTGTCCAGGCACGTGCACCTATGTCTAGATGTCCGGCACAGTAATGTGAGTGCGCGAACCATAACACAAGTTCCTGTGCGGTAGCAGGCACGAACGTATACCATGTATCACTGTTTACACTAGCCCGGGATTGCACACAACTATCAATCACATGCCACATTTCAACAGTTTGTTAGCACCCATGCTTCGCCATTTGTTTGCAATGGGGCATTTCGCCTATTTGATGGTGATGTAATCTTGTAGTTCTGGCAGTGTGGGTATTACAGGCAATATAGTAATCTTGGCACACTGCATTGGAGTCGTGAAGGGCGTGTTCATTGATGGGAGGTCGGGGTACCATAGTACATTTTCCCACTCCTACTTGTCGTGCACTACTATTTCGCCTGGTGTGCGAGAGAGATAAGACAGCGAGTTGGTTTTCTTCCCCTGCCACATGCTCTACTTCAAAGTAATAAGCCTGTGGTAGGAGCGTCCAGCTTACTGCGGCTTTCTTAGCTGTTGTGTAACCACATCAGGCAGCAGGTTTCTGAGTGGAGTGTGAAGCACTGATACTCTAAAAGCTGACTATACTGTTTCAGGCTCCACACTACCGCAAGACACTCTCGCTCACTGACGTCACAGCATCATTCGACGAGGCCGAATTTGGCGCTGCCAAAGTACAATATGTGGCGCTTTCTGGAGTCTGCAATCTAGAATAATACTGCGCCCAGTCCTTTCTCACTGGCTGTGTAAGTAGTGTGTCGCATCATTACTGGCCAATGAGGAGCAGTTCTTAAAACTGCGCATTATTTCCTCAAAACTGTCGCATTGTTCTTGCTGTCATTTGAAGCGAACATTGTTGGAAATGAGCTACATTCTTGTCTTCAAGATGCCCTACAAATTTGATACTTTTTTTGCTAATGTGACACATGTGGTTGGCACATGTAAGGCCGTTGATGGCTAGGCATTCTAGTACCAAAGACAAGTACTGAATATGATCTATCCACGAGTTTGACCACACAATAACATAATCTATATTACATTAAGGCACAGTCTCCCACCAGGTCATCCAACACTCGTATCATTATCGACTGAAAAGTTAAGGGTGCATATTTTAGGGCAAACGGTATGGCGTAAAATTGAAAACGCTGGCCGCCAGGTACAGTAAAAGCCGTTTTGTGGCAATTTTCTGGCCATACTGCAATGTGCCAGTAACCACTTCTGAGATCGATACTGGTAAATATTTGTGTATCTCCAAAAGTGTTTAGGAATCTTTTATGTGTATTGACAGTACTTGGTTTTGAACTCAGAAAAATGGTGGTTTTCATGTGAAAACGAAAAGGGAAATTACTCTAGGTAAGGGCACCAGCTCAGCGAGCATGAGGTTTAGATGGGAGTCATGACGTCGTTGGCCTATCAGTGGCCTCCCCTGGGGGTCCTCCGCCCGGGTGATGCTGGTACAAATATAGTGATGCTGATTCCAGTGTTAATATAATTGCCTGGGGTAACACAAGGTGTTGGCACCTCATCCACACCAATCCGAAATTGTCGTTACTCCATCAAATGACAATTCAGTGATGTGTGACATGCTTCCCAACTGTTTGCCCACCGCTCAACATTACAGCAGCGCAGAGTCCACTCGCTCCTACTCGTGCGTCCAATGCGCATATGTGTGACATTGCGCAGAAGTGCAGTGTGGTGTAAGGGGTAAAGTGCCATGCAGTTTAGCGCCTGACCACAGTAGCCATGAGCCGCATGACGTGGAAGGATACAAAACTTACAGTTCTATTTTTATTCAAAGGGCAAGTAATCAGGCTTTACAGCTGATGCAAAATGACACACTTCTCAACATACACAAATGCTCATTAAAGCTGCCCTTCTTTTAATTAGTTTCGTGCAGTGCTTGTTTCAATATTTCTTTTTTTTTTTTGTTCATCTCATATGTTTCCATTCACACATCACTCACATTGTATGTTATTGTTATATTTTTTAGCATGCTGTAAATATATTTTGTATACCATAGCCTCAGCATGCAGAATGTGTGGTGAATCAAAGTGAAGCCTAGCTTCAAATTTGACATGCATGTCAGCCCATCAACTTCAATAAAATTATGTGTGTTTACTCCATATTCCTGCCCAAAAATGTCCAGCTAGTCCGAAGAGCTTAATACGCGTCCCCATTTTTGGTGCTATAAACTGTGAATATGTACATCAATATATGTTGTAATTACTATGTGAAGTAGCTCTGAACTGTTATCAAATCATTATAACACTACTCGCACTGTTAACTGGTATCAACAATGTAGTACCCTGGTGAATTGGGCCGAATGATTTTTGAACACTGTCGTGGTAAATAAACTTTACAAGTGACTACATTATAGGAAAAGTTTCTCTAATTGAATTTAATTGCTACTGGCCTACAAACATGTATTCACGGAACCACGTATGTAATTAGACGGTTCGTTCACGTTATAGTTACACTTAAGAAATGTGAAAATAGTAGCCCGCATTCTTCCAAACTGCTTACAGATTATTAAATAACTGTTAGTACAAGAATATGGGACTAATGTTGGTGAAGAGTTAACACAACAGTGCTACGTAAAATGCCTTCAAAACGTTTCTCAAGTTGACTCGTCCGCCTCCGAGCAGGCCGGCCACGCACGTCTATCATCAACCAGGCACTTGACTTATACTGGCGAGCACCACGCAGCCATCACGAGGCAGTCAGACTACCCCTTGCTACAAGACCCGGAACTACGAATATGTCTGGCATATTGTACAAATTCCTTCTTATTTCTGCCCCCTCCTTGGTTTTTTTAGGCACATTTTGGCGTGTATAAATAAGCGCCTGCCAGCCTGAATAATAGTGCAGTCTACTTCTGCGAGTAATGCAGGCTGGCGAGGGGATGGCGTTAGGCACTGCCATTTTAATATTTGAAAAGATAAGTAATTTCATAACTGTTTGTTTTTTGGTATATTGACCTGGTAATTTGTAAATTACTTACATAGTTGAGATGTTATATTGTCGAAATATTTATGTCTTCCCTGCATTTTGAAGTGTTGGCTTTTTTTAATAGTTAGTTGTAATGTTCTTACATCTCAAACGATATTCAGGGAAGTGATTCTTCGCAGTCGGTATTATAAACATCACAAATTGGTATTCCTTTAGGTTTTTTCAAGAGGTTGTTTTTTCTTTGATATGGATCACATGTGGTCTGCTGAATGTCTTTCCTATTGGAATTCTTATTAAAGAGTGGTAGCAATCTCAGTATTCAACTATTTGTCACTTTTAAAGGGAATTATAATAATCCCTTTTTAATGTCAATTTATAGTGAGCTTGTATGTTACAGCTTTTGCTTGCTACGGTTTTGTTCCTTTGCCTATAATGTTTTTTTTATTTATTTTTATTTTTAATTACTCAATCTTTGGTGTGATTTTGTTGCCACACTTATAGACAGTCATTTTTTGGTATGATGCAGTGTCTCTTCCTGCCTCCACCAGTCTAGCAGCATCAAGCAATATTCAATTGGAATTGATTTAAAAAAATTCCCTTCTCTGTAATCTATTAAGCATTAATATACTTTGAAGCCGGCTTACATCCAGCCGCGTTAAGACCATGAAGGCGCTCACCACTCACGTGACATGTGGGCTTGCACATACGCAAAGATGCCATAACCTGAACTTTCCATAATGGAATATTTATTTGACGTGTTAAATTAATTACCTTGTATGTTTTCAGGTTTTTCAAGTGTTAAAGTGTTTAAAATGTATGTTTGCTAATATTGGAGAATGTTTGGTTATGAATTCAAAATGTGCACTGCCCGAATATTCAGAACATTATTATTCTGGCGTGAACACAGTCATGAAACACATTTAAAACATACAAAAAATTCAGAAGAAAAATTTAAAATGTAAATCTATATTTAAATAATTTTTGTGCAATTTATTTTCAACAATCAAAGTTGTTCTCGGTGTTCTTTTCACTTCCACTTGTGTGAATCCTGTAGGCAGCCATGATAGGTCCGCGCGATCCCTGCCTCTGGGAAGTTCGTCGAGGAAAGTTGGCGAGGTAAGACGCTGTCACGTACGCACTACAAACTTTTTGCACTATTGTAGATTACAATAGTTTCACTTTAGTATACCGGTTAACCTTTACTTTGGGTACATTTTGCCAGAGATTCCCCAGCATTATACTTACGCTTAACCTAATAATTTGTGCCCTAGCGGCTTTTTGAACATAACCGAGGAGAAGCAGGAGAAACATGTCGGAGGGGCAACGCAGTCCACGTATCTTAAATCAGGCGCCATCCGCCTATGTTAAGGCATTTCAGTATAATTTCTGTATAATTGCTGAGTGCAATTTTAAGGGCTTTATTTTCTTGTATTTATTTCAGGGTTATTTTCATGTGTAATTGTTTTACGGCCACATCTCTCGCGACCACATGGTTAATAGCCGCCAAGTCAATGTCCATGCCATCATTTCGCTTTGAGTATTTATTTGTGTAGAATCATTTCTGCTGTAATTTATTTCAGAGTTCTACGTAATTTTTATTCAGGGTTCCATGTATTTTTCATGTAATTGATGCTTTGAATGTATGGCAACTATGACTATCTCAAGAATGATTTTCTCGCCATTATGCATGCTAAAAGCCATCCAATGTCACAATTTGCAGGAGAATATTTTTCCTATTCATAAGAATAATGTATCTGAACAGCATTTGCAGTTTAATGGAGGGAGACTGAAATTTCATCTCCACCACATGATCTGATACGAATCAAATCCAGTGGCATCTCCATCATCTAAGTTTGCATTCACGCATCTAAGTGTTTATTGTGACCATCCATGTCGTGTCCCATCATATTTCAAGTGTATTTGTGCCGTTATATGTACAGTGTACAGTGATATTTCCGTTCTAGCCGGCTACAGTGTATAGTGATATTTCCGTCCTAGCCGGCTATGTGTATACGCTGTTACCTTACTAACCACATGCGGCAAGACGACCCCGATGAGTCCGCGTTACTGATGCCAAATAATCACACGTGTTTGTCCAAATCATAATTTTCTGCGCCCTGTCTTCAGGAAATATCGGCAGTAACACTATCGGCTTTCAACCCCTTTTCTTGTGAATATTGTATTTTCTAACACCACAGAGAATTAATTCATCTAGGAGTGTGCCAGATTAATTGCAGTCTGGGATGCACCCGAACGGAGTTAGCTAGACACGTCCGAGTTTTCATAAGGTTAATTTTGGCACAGTCTTGTATGATTAACAGAATAAAAAGCAGGTATCACAGTGCTCAAAGTATTTCCTTTATAGTAACAGCACCCTCTCGCCATTTTACAAATGATACAAGTTTGGTAATTAAAAGTGTTTTGTAAGTACAGTCGAGTGAGACGGACACACAGAACCAGTCGCATCTCTGAGAACTCTGAGTCTCAACATTGCAGTGACTGGATATACAGCTGGCGCCCATCTGCTGTAAGTTATTGTGTCACAGTTCGTCTCGTGTCTCACCCGACGGCATCAACGTATAAGATTTTTTATAAATTGTGTGTCTTGTGTTCGCCTTAGGTTTGTGTCCCCTTTCCTGTCTCTCCTAATCCTTGCTATGTCCCAAAGGGGCGTAACAAAGAACTGTGCTACTCTGTTGAAGGCAAGGTTGTACGCATACTATTACTTCTTCTCTTGAGTTGGTTGGATGTTTGTATTGATTGAAACTAATATTCTCTTTGAAAATGTTTAAAGGTACTACCTGGCTGTAACAGTTTTCAAAGAAGACGCTAGCTCAGGTTCTCGAGCAGCTCCATGCATCTGACTTGCTGGAGGAGGCTGCTTTAGATGAGTTACGAAGTTACGCACGAACCTTGGCGTATGACCTGACTCGTGGTGGAAAATAAGTTAGTATTGAGTCTTCTATAATTTCTCCCCATGTTGGTGCATTTTCTCCTAGGAATGTAGGGGAAAATACTAGCAGATATTCCTATTCTTATCAGTTGCGCTGCAGTTGAAGTAGTAAAAATGTTTGCAACAAATTACTTTATTCTCAGTCTTCTGCGTTGCAAGACATTTTGGCCGTTGCAGTGGTTCATATCCCTACAGAGTTACAGCCAATTTTTATTAAGGCTAGAGAGTCTAATGCACCTTGGGATACATTAGAAAAAAATGTGTTCGATTTTTTTTGATAATGAACGTATTAATGACCACCTATGTTTGTTTCTTCAACAAACACAAAAATCTGGAGAAACTATACTAACATACTTAGGTAGAGTGATTGGTAGAAATTTTAGGTTTGCCATACAGTGAATCGGAATGTATAGAGAGTATCATAAATCATGTGTTGCCACAGTACCAGCCCTATGTATTCTCTGTCGATAGTCCCAAAACTTAGCTCTCGCTGAGAGAGTTGTTTCACCGTGTGGGTGTGCACGTAAATGTGAAGGAATGTGAAGGTAGCATATCTAGTAAGGGTCGTGTGCTGGAAGAAAACCCCTCTAAATCTGTAAAAAATATATATATATTTTTTTCCTTTTAAATGCAGGAAACCTAATCATAAAGCCTACCTGCGTAATGTACGAAAAGTCCACTGAGATATTCCTCAGAATAAATCAGTAGGGAATGGCAGACCTCCTGTGACTTGTTTTGGTTACGGTGAGCATGGACCCATTAGGCCCCAATGTCCTAATCAGGCCCAGCAGAAAATTACGAATGCTCAAGCCATGCAAAGTAAGAGTATCTAGGGGTGTTATGGTTTCCAGGAGAAAGGGGGCACAAATATAAATGAATTCAAGTAAATTTAAAAAAATATAGTAAAATTCGGAACTGAAAAAGGTTTACCAAAATAGGGGATATTGAAGAACCTGCCCTTATTGATATTGGTTGTTCGGTGGCCTCGATTAATGAAAGATTCTGTAATGAGTTGTTTAGAGAACACCCAGTAGGAGTGATGACTATTCAACATAATGAGAAAGCAGTTTTTAGTTTAGCGAATGGAGGTGTGATGCACTCATGTGCGTTACTTACTATGAGTATCCACTTAGTTCATATGCCATTGAAGCAGAATTGTTCTGTTTTTCCTAATTTAAGTCACAGTGTAATTTTGGCCGTAGATTTCCTCCACAGTACTCATGCACATTTAAATTTGCACGAAGGGACGTTGAGTTTTCCTTTTTGCAAAGAAGGGGTGAAGTTGATGGAAAAGGAGCAATGCAAAGAAGTGAATGTAATTGATTATGAATTTGCACAGGAAATGTGTAAAAAGTTTATGCCTGTAATAACGAAAAAACTTGGTTTATATTCGTGTTGACTGACGATACCCTTGTCAGGTGTCATCCCTGTATTGTAGGTCCGGCCAAGAGAGAGGCCTTTAGAAATACAGAATGAACCAGCTACTTGCAGAGGGCATGATCAGGCGTTCAGCCAGCTGTTATGTGAGCCCTGCATATCTAGTAGCCAAGAAAGATCCTGGAAAATGTTGTTTAGTAATAGATTATCGGGGTGTTAAGAAAAATATTGAACTTGAACCCTACCCCTTGCCCAAGTTTAACCATGTTTATTAATTGTTAGAAAAGGTCAGGTTTTTACAGTGCTAGATTAAAATCAAGCTTTCCATCAAATTCATTTGCATGAAGGCACATAATATTCTTGCTTTTGTAACCCCTTTGGGGGTTTTGAATGGACCAGAGTACCATTTGGTCTATAGTTTGGCACGCAAGCACCTTCACGCGCCCTGGAGAATACTTTGCACCCATATAAGGCTCAATTCATTCATCATGATCACATTACATTGGTCTTACAGAAGCTTTTTGAGGCAGAGTTGATGGTAAATCCAGACAAGATTTTCTGGTGCAGTAGGCACTTAAGTTACTTGGATTTATCATAAGTGAAGGGCAGCTGCTGTTGCACTCTGAGTGCATTAGCTGTGTCATCTCTTTTCCCCATCCTAAAAATTTACGTGCGGTGAGACATTTTCTGTTGTGTACTGGCTATTATGAAAGATTTATTACGTCACTTGCCGAACTCGTGGAACTCCCTAATGTTTTGAAACGTAAGGGATCCCAGTTTTCTTGGGGACCAGAAAAAGCTGAAGCCTTTGTGAAAATAAAAACTTACTTGATCTCTCCACCTGTACTTAGGTCAGCCGATTTTGATTGTGAATTTATATTGCATAAGAATGATCGAGATGACCTTAGGCTCACCCCGGGTGCTGTCAACGATGAGGTCGATCCTGATGTCTCTCAGCCTCACGACAGTGATGGCCGTGATCAGCACCTAACGAGACAGGAGTTGTCACGGCACCTCAGGATGAAGAAGGAGATGCACCCGAAATGACCCTTCGCAATGTCGCCAACGAGCTCCCTAGGGGGAAGCAATGAGGAGTGAAGTGTGTCAGTACTTCGAGAGGAGGAGGTAGCAGTGGGAGAGAGTGCATATTGTTGCCCAGCATCATGGCGCCTAGCAGGGAGCACTTGACTACTCATTCACACGACATGCACAGCGAGGCACCTACAAGTGCACCCATTACTGCATCTGTGCCAACAGTAGTATACGTAGCTAGTTGACGAGCAGTATCAGCTTATGTCATGACGCCCGACGTTGCAATGCCAGCAGGAGCAGGAGTAGGAGTGCATGAAAAAATGCCCACATCAGGTGCCGAACTGGAGCACCCGAACAGAGTCGACAGTGTCAGGACAACTAACAATTCAGTTCGTCACAGGCAAGCAAGGTAGGCGTGTTTGTACACATAACGCAAGGCAAGAGGGAGTGCATGAGGGTATGAAGGCAGGTGACCGGACTCCCATAGGGTTTGTTCAGCCGGGACGCACACGAAAACAGCAACAACAGCATGACAGCAGGCAAAGCAGCACAGAGAGGAGCGCAAGTGATGACAGTGACAGCAAAGGCAGCGGGTCGTAGCACTCATTCCGCCTATGCCAGTCACGCAGGTGGACACATCCGCCACAGCAGTGCCTCCAGTGCAGGCGTACACAGGCACCTTGTTACTAGGGGAAACGGCAACCACCGCAACAGCAGACTGCAGTGCGAGAAGGGGGGGGGTGTAACCACTTGCAGCCACATAGGTTACCAAGGACACACAGTTGTTGTTTGTAGCAGCATTAGACCTACAAACAGTCTCGAATGGGCTATGGAGGGGGGTGGGGGCATTTTGTGTGTTCCACGCCCGTCTCCATAATACAGTTTGTCCGGCCGAGCACTCATTGCCACCGCAGTTGGAGTTGGCACTCTACATACGTGATGCGTCGAACATCTTGATGGACTGCATTACACGAAAGTTTGTTGATATGAGACCTGGCGGGCACTACCCCACGCCATTTCTCCCGAACGAATTGCGAACAAATGACTGTCTCAATATACTAGTTTCTAGAAGCACTACAAGCACACAACTACTGGCAATGGTGGGAAGTTCAAATCTGTAAACAGTAATATGTACAAAGACATCTATACACACAGTACCATACAGCACTGTCCACTTTGAAATATTTACTTCAACCCTTAAAAAGGCAGTGGGTACAGTTTAACGGCAGGGCGTTTTACGGTTCCGTCCACTGTGCGGACTACTCTAGGCACATTATCACAACCAGGGTGCAGCTCAACAATGCGTTCTAAGTGCTGCTGAGGGCGAAGAGGTTGATTTTCTTCAAGCCACTTCGGATGCTGCTGTAAGGTGTGAAAATAGTCCTGATGCCAGAGTTTCCAGAAATCTTGCTGAAGTTTCTCCACGAGTTGCCAGTGCTGTAAACAATTCAGCTGGTCGTCTTCCAGGTTTGGCTCTGGAAGTGTGACAAGTGGCTCAAGAGTCAAAAAATTACCAGGAGGAAGCGTGGACAAGTCATTTTGGTCCGAGCTCAGTGACAAAGAGGCCTGGAGTTGAGGATGGCTTCGATCTGCACTAGAACAGTTTTCAGTTCCTCGTAAGTGAGAATTTGCTCTCCAGTAACACGCCTCATATGGGACTTGACCGACTCAACTCCGGCTTCCCATAATCCACCGAAGAAGATACCGGGGGGGGGGGGGGGGGGGGGGGGGATTAAAATGCCAAGTTACCCCAAGGGTGGCCAAGGAACTTACCATGGTCTGTTGGTGGTTGGGAGAAGCAAGCAGCTGTCGCGGCTTATTCAGATGGTTATTAGCACCCCACAAAGTTGGTTCCACAGTCACTATATAGGTCAGATGACCTGCCACGATGGGCAAGAAAGTGTTTGTATGCACCTAGAAATACATTGGTAGAAAGGTCAGATGCCAACTCAAGGTACACTGCTTTTGTTACACAACAAACAAATATGCAAATATAAGCTTTTAACAACACTGGGCGACGAACTCGGGCCAGCTTAATAGTAAGCGGACCAGCATAGTCCACCCTGGCCTTTGCAAAGGCTTTTAACCTGCTGAATCCTCATGGCAGGAAGGTCTCTCATGGCAGGTCTTGTCTTAAAGCACTTGAGGCAGTAACGAAGACAGCGCCGAGTGATACACCTATCTGCAAGTATCCAATATTGTATCCTGAGGATACTCTGAAGAGTTTGAACACCTGGATGCTGATTGACTTCATGATGATGACTGATTACTACATCTGTAAAACAGTGCAATTTGGGAAGTAAAGCCAGGTGCTTTTGCTCAAATGGCAAGTTTGACTGAGGCAGCCTACCACCCACCCTGACCACTCCACAGGAATCAATAAATGGAACCAATTACCGGGTCTGAGGTGATACACGCTGCTGCTTCTTTTGAGCATTAGTATCAGCTTCAAAACAAAAAGCTTGGACATACCTCAGCCAAATGTTCAAGCCTTTGTCTAGTTCATGGGGTAGTAATGTATCAGTAGCCTTGTTTTGTGGTACTCAACAATCGTGAATAAAACGTACAACATATGCTGTTATGTGGATAAGCTTATTCAACTTGCTGCACCTTTCAAGCAATAACTCCAAGGGGCTGGTGTCTACAAAATTGCCGAATAAGAGTGTGTTCTGTTCAGGAATGATGGAGGCTGATGCTGAGGTCTCTTCCGTTAACATATAGCAGGGCCAATGATCACTGGTTTCCTTCAACAACCCTGGTCCAGTCCACCACAAATGTTGTTGCTGAGGCTGTGCAGGCGTCGAACCCCGTGAGGCGCAGTCAGCAGGATTTTCCTCTGATTGAAAATGATTCCACCATTCAGTCGATGTGCAATCTTGACTTTCACTGACTCGGTTGGCCACAAAGGTCTTCCAGAGGTGAGGTGGTGATGTAATTCAAGATAAAACTACTCTAGAATCTGTCCAGGCGCACGTGGCCTCAATGTGCAGCCTCGAATCATAGTTGTTAACGAGATGGTGAAGCCGAGCTAGCAAAAGAGCAGCACAGAGTTCTAGGCGAGATAGCGACCCCTTCTTCACAGGCGCAACCTTAGATTTGTCAACCAACAGGTGAACTATTGCTAGACACTACCGAGGTTTCACACGAAGGTATACATCAGCAGCATAACCAATTTCGGAAGTCAGCAAAGCCGTGAACTTGATATATGCACCCTTGCAGATTCACTAGTGGACAGACCACAGCGATGGACGATCTAACACTGTCCCACTTTTCACGCACTTCCAGGGGTGGCTCAGTATCCCAGTTCACACCTTCCAGCCACAGCATCTGAATTCAAGTGTTTGCCAAACAAAGTTAAGGGGGCTAGCCAACCAAGCGGGTCAAACACTCGAACCAAGCCCGACAGGATGATGCGTTTTGTAGGCGGATTGGAATTGGGAGATATTACATACGAAAATGAGTCAGTGGAAGGGTTCCATTGCAGGCCTAGGACTTTAATAACCAAGTTATGGTCAAGATCAAACAATTAAGATGATGGTGGGAATCAATCCAACAAGGCTGCATGGTTGCTCAAAAACTTTCTCAATTGAAATCCACCCACCTTCAGTAATGCTATGAGCTCCTGCTGTAGTTGAGTGCAGCCTCAGCACTGCAAGCTCCAGTGGCTACATCATCTAAATACATGTCTGATGTTAAAATCTTCGCTGCAACATGAAATCTGCTTTTCTCATCCTCTGCAAGTTGATGGAGAGTACGTATGGCAATATATGGTGCAGATGACACCCCATAAGTAACTGTGTTCAGTCTGTATTCCGCTATGGGTTCATCATCCGAGGACCTCCACACAATCCTCTGATAATCTCTTTCGCTGGGATGAATGGATATCTGCCAATGCGTTTGTTTGATATCTGCAGTGAACACAATAGGTTACATACGAAACTGAAGCAACACATCAACAATGCTGCTTTGGAGTTTTAGACCTATAAGAAGTATATCATTGAGCGATTAGCCATTTCTGGTTCTTGCTGATGCGTTAAACACCACTCGCAACTTAGTGGTGGTGCTGTTAGGTTTGACTACAAAGTGGTGAGGAATGGCCAAGACTCAGCTCCGCGAAAGGATAGAAATGTAAATAGTTTGTGGCTCATGTCACGTGAGCAGGTATTACATGTGTAATAAAGACATTCATTTCCTGTCTCCTTTTTTTTGTGTCCAATGCATTTTGAATGTTTCTTGCAAAGTTGTTTATTTGAATTTTTCATCCATGTCGTGTCCATTTCATTTTCACCAATGTTTTGCAAGTGTGTCGTCATCAAGGGTTCATGTATAATTTGTGTACCATGTAATGCCTAGAAATAAGCAGATAAACCTAGCGAGTAAGAATAAGAGAGCAGGAAGTAGTCACTCCTTGGCATGCAGGCCCATGCTTGCCCACTCTTGTGCCAGGGTGAGAAGACAGTAAGAGTAGCATCGAAGACGGCTGGTTGAGTGTGGTCGCTCTCCGCGTTTTCCTGTGCACCAGGTGGCATACAACTTTCTTAACTTTATCATTTTAATGTGCAATAGAACCTCTACTAATCATTCTGGAACCGTTTTAATTCACCGCCTGGTACACCATCCTCCCTTCCCCGCAGTCTGCATCGCTCGGGGAAGTGTGACTTTTCCGTAAATATTTAGCATGGTGCAAGCCTTTTTACAGTGTAACCGCAATGGCCGGTCAAACCCATCGCCAGCATATAAGTTGCTTCCAAGATAAGTGGTAGAGTTTTCCAGAATAAATGCCACTGAGAACTGATCAGCAGGTATCTTATTCCGGTAACCGCAAGGCATAAAAGGGCACGGGCCCTCAGAGTATCCGCCAAAAGTGTTGCAAGTATTTTACAATGTTTTCAGCGTATCCATGTCTTAAGTGTTTAATTGCATCGTCAGCCCAGATAGTCCACAATGCAAGACGTAACAGCATTAGTAATTTTACTGCCAAAAGTCACTGCATCAGCATGGCGTGTTACCAGCCCATGAGTTACTGTTTCATAATCAAGCAAGCAATAATACTGCAGAAATTAGTATCCAATGAGCAGAGGTCATCGTCAACAGAAGGTTTCGCCCAGGTGTACAATCCGCAACACCCCGAGATCACCAAGTCACCGTGCTACATCAACATTGGCGTCGCAATCCACGATGCCTGGTGCCTAGTCAGGCAATACCAACATTTTCCAAAGACCTCACTGCCCTGCAAAAACTAACCTAACCCCATTACGAGACACCACACGGGGTCAAGTTGTAACACAAGTTTCCTGTTCAGCAGAGCTGATAAGAGGTGCTAATTTTAACATTACTCTGCTGCTGTTTTTTGCCTATAATTATTTGGTTGTTGAGTATACTCAAATATTGAACCGTACGTTCACATGGCATTCAGCTGTTTGTAGATTGCAATAATTTTTTATGCCACTTTAATTGTGTCTAGAATTGTTCAGGAATATCTGTTAATTATTCTTGGTGGCAAAGTACCATATTTAACAGAAAAAAAGATGATCCCTTCCTAAAAAAAAATCTTTAGGGGAAGAATATGTAAACGTTAATTCAAGACTACCCCTGTGAAGTGCTGAAAAAATTATTTAGGTTCAATGTATTCTTGCATCAATTTATGACAACCCCTTCAACAAGAAATGCTATTATATGTGTAATGCTAGGGCGTTGACAGCGCAGCCTATTTTGCAACTTTGAACTTTACTGTTTCACACTAACGCTCCCTGATTAGTTTCAGTGTTCCCCATCACCCGCCACGCCGTCGTTTGAGCTCCTTGATCCCCCTCAATTCCCCTCCCTTCTCCAGTCACCTACCCCACCAACCCTCTTTGCCCTTGTGTAACCTTATGATTTGATACTGTACAGGGTTATCGTTAATCATTCTGCTACCGGCTTTCGGCTTGAACCTACCTGACCTCTTCGCCTGTTTTCTGGGAGGCCTACTTCATTTAAGTCATGGGTGTGAAGTGATTTGACAGTAGACTTGGGCATTCTAATCATCGGCTGCCTTCAACTTAATTGTAATATCATTCTTTTGGTAATGTATTCAAAATGATTTGTGACCAGCGAGGGAGCATTAGAGGCAGTGGTACGTACGCGGTGAGTTGACGACGCACCTTATGATAGTGGGCCTTAACTTTGGAGTTGGTGTCTCTTCACATAATATTTTTTTGCATTTTAGCTGGTTTGCTGTGATGTGTGATTGGCATTTCAGTAAGTCCCTTCAGGACAGAGCACGATTGTATTATATTTACAGTGCACGTTGATCACCGCTGTAAGTGACTTGACTGACCAAGTTGCCCCCGTCGGCGAGTAGTATTTGGATAGTGTCCTTGTCGTCAGCTCACTGTCGTATTTTAACGTGCGTAGATTTTTTTACGTTGTAGGGCCTTGAAGGGCAAGTGTAGTTTGCTGCCCCTGCGTAGAGGATATATTTTTTATGTGAATTTTTAATAAGATTTTTAATAGTATTTTAGTTCTAAAGGTGCTTTAATGGGCTACCCGCCGCCACCTTCCGGACGGTGTATGTTGTCATGGGTATACACTTTTTACGCCGTGCTCGTATTTTACACGACCAATATTTTGTGAAATTAATATGCATTCTAGTAGTGAAGTACTCTCTTGAGCCTGAATATAGTTGTAGTGTGGTTTGGTTATTTAGTACGTGTGGACGCACGTGTGAGTAATATACAGCGTTATGTACAATGTTTTTTATTTTACCCTGGCATTAACTTAATTATTATGGCTCATGATTTTGATCGGGAAATGTGTGGAAAGTGTAGCGAGACTCTTATACTCGTGCCCCATTCGAGGATGTCTTTATGCTGCAGTTTTGTGTAAGGCCACTTTCATGCGCGGTTCACATTGTAATGGAAATTTATTGATCTCTGGCAATATGACACTAAGGAATAGTTTTGCTATTTTAAAACGATTTGATTGGGGCCAAATGTTATAATCGAGAGGCCTTTTACTTGGCACAAAATGTATTACTGTTGAGCAGGCCTTAACATGCCTGTTATTACAAATAGTTTACGAGTTCTCTTTTTACGGCGATGCTGTACGCCGTTTCCGGATTTGACGTCACAATTGTACAACCCAGTCTTGATATGATTTTAATTATTTTATTGGAGTTTAGTGAGTTCTTAGCTTGTCAGAATTCCTGATTGTCATTTAACATCTCGCGTTTGCATTCAGTATAGACACAAGTTTAGAGATTGTTAGTGAAGTGTTACTGGAAATGAATTTGGATAGGAATGTTGATCACGTCCGACCTATTTTGGGCTGAATTACCTTTGTATCGGAGTCATAATATTCATGTACGGTGCTTGTACACAGTGTTACGGTAACTTAGTGAAGGATTGTAAGTTGCTACACTAAATGCAACACAAAATAACTGTTGTAAACACATTCTAGTCAGGCCCCTTAATTTGGCAGTAAACAGGCAGTAGTTGCCTGTCGTTCCCCAAGCCCTTCCCATTTCTCTTGGTGAAAGGCATTAGGTCCAAAACCTAGTCCTGGGGAGATAGGAGCAGGCAACATGCGTTCCCTATCTAAGCGTGTACTTCCTTCTAGGCACACTAGAACGACATCAACTACAACCTTTTTCCATAACTGGCAATACAAACAGTGTGGTGGTTGTGGAGTGGGTTCCCTTGGAGGTGCTACAATAGCTTCGACGGGTGAGCACTTTCAGTGGACAGGTTCAACCCACAGCCAACCAAGCACTCCCTCTTACAACACAAATGGTGCTGTGGACGGGTGCAAGTTGTCTAGTGACTTATCCTCTCAAGCAGGGGTATGACAACTGGTTGTGGCTCTACAGTTCTATACAGCATGTGGCCGTCGAATGGTGTATGTTCTGATATAAAATTCCCCATACGGATGAGCTCGTAGTCCTACACTAAGCTGCAACTGGTATTGGCAAACCCCAGTCTCCTGGTCCACTTTTTCCAGACATTTGTGTTACTGGAGTAATCTGGACGAACACAAAGAAAATGAGAAAGTAAGTAGGTTCAGAATGTGTTTATTCCATGACAAAAAGACAAGGTGGTCCGTAATATTTCCTGTCTACCCATAATTGACCAGAAGTAGTAAACTACGCTGTCCAGGTGAAGGAGACCTTGTTATAATCTAGCTGAGGGCAGCTTCGACTAGGTAGCTAATAACAACTTTTCCTGTCTACACTGTGTGTGCGTGACCTGATATGGCTTAGGGGGCTCATGTCCTGAAGGACGTGTGTGGTGGCAGTTGTCTAGGACAAGCAGTTAAGGGTGGCAGAAAGCTTTTGGAAGACTTCGCAGGGGGTAGGGCTTCAGAAGATCTGCTGTAGTAACGGTTAGCTGGTGATCCCTAGGGGGATATTGATGACTGGTCAGGACTTCTGCGAACAAGTGCGGTGAAGCTATCTGCCCAACTGGTAATGTGGTTCTCAGAAGAGCAGACAATCAACTGACGATTTCAGCCTTCGCACGGGAATATATACTGCTCACCGTGGGCTTGGCGGACCAGGTGGTTGGGGTGCGATGCGTGCTTGTCTGTAGGCAGAGCTAAGGGTGGCCATTGTTGACAAGCGAAATCTCTCGGTTCGCCCATAAACTTCTTCGGGGTGACGGCACGTTTTAATTACTGATAATCGATTGTCGTCATCTTCTCGACAAGAAGCGGTGTATTGCATGGCTTACTGGCTGGCGGTATTGTAGAAACCACGTTCATTGTTGCTTTTAGAGAAGCATGCAGATGAAGCGAAGTCGTTTTTAACAATAGCTAGTAAGCATTATGCACAATTGAAAAATTAAAAATTTGTAAATAAATCAGTGTGTTAAATCTCTTCATAGAAAGTACAAGATAGATCCAAAAGCACAGTAAAAATTAAAAAAAAGTTAAAATATGTATTCTCCCATTTTTTTTAAACTACCCTGAGAGTATCATCAGAATAAATTATGGAAAAATTCAGAAAACATGTACATATTCACAGCTGTTACCTACACAAAAATCTTTAATTTACAGCAATGTCTTTCAGTAGTCTGATGAGAGCATTTCAATATGTCCTCCACTTTTAAATTTGTGTGAAAGTCTTCCAAAATGTGACCAAAGGAAGAAAATGATTTCGAATTTGTGAAACTGATCTCTAACTATATATTTTGCAGCTATTTCCATTGTGTTTGCAAGAGAAACATGCAGACCTTTGCAAATTCTGCATCGCAACACTCAAGTATTCTCTCTGTAATTTCCCGCTCCCTGATATCCAATGCCTGGATCCATTGTAGCGCAGTGCCTAATATTTTTGCAATGCACTGCACAGTGGCTTCAGTGCACCCCCCCCCCCCCCCCCCAACCCTCGACTCAAACTTCGCTAAAGTTACACCTTCCTAGACATGGTGTACACACAGTAATATACAACTACATAAAATTTAACTGGAATTTTGCAGAATCTCATTCTCTTGTCTTATGTATGCATTTTTAACAAATATTTTATATTTATTGTTATACTGTAAGATCACTGGATCATTGACTGTACTACGTGATTGTTTTGTATTTACACGTAATTTAGCAGACTATGTACCAGGATGTGTTTGACAATACATGATGAGAACCTTGGTAGAATGTTGAGATTTCCATTAAATGTTTGTTAAAGATGAATAACTATTTCCATGTTCATCTGTTTCACAATATATCATGAAACAAAAAGTCGTGCTCACACAATTGTTTCAATTCACAAGCTCGAGGTAGAGTATGTAAGTCAGTCTTTATTATAAAATACGCAGTGTCATGTACTAAAGGCAACAGAGAGATTACTTCGTAGAAGCGAAGCTCCTCAGGAGGAAGGCAGTGCCGATGCTGGCAGCTCCGACAAGCAGCAACATCTTTATAAGATCGTCAACGGTGGGTGGGGACAGGCTGCCATTTGCTGCTGCCAGTCCATGAAAGTGCCTCCTGATTGACTCGGCCAGGCCCTGCCGTGACCCTGACTCAGCCTCCGGCACGCTGACTGCCTGCTTGGCGAGGGGCAGCTGCTTGCAGCATGCCGAGTGGTCGTCAAACTCCTCCCACTTCACACCTTCACAAGCACTCAAAGTCAGTGTGTCACGATACGGCACGGCACAGCACTACGAGCAACACATCTGGCACAATGGTAAATAACGTACAGTACAAAGCTCATCATAAGGTGAATACACAGTAGTTTTTTTTTTTGTGTGCGCACGCGCGTGTGTGTGTGTGTGTGCGCGTGCGTGCGTGTGTGTAGGTTTCAGGTAGTACTATGAATACTCAATCTAGACTCCCCTCCATCACTTAAGATGGACACTATTGCTCGTAGATCAGATATTGGCAAAGCTGAGGGAACAGACTATCTTCAATATGTGTTGCACATGAATGGTGAAGCCAATGGCTACCAAATGATTTTCAAAGAAAGCACTGCAAATCCCCAGTACAAAATGTACACAGATATAAATAAAAAAACACTATGCAAAATGAAAAAATACTTTTTTATAATAAGAGTTTGAATAATGATTGTGTGAGTGAAGAGATTTGGGCAGCTTGTAAAAAGGTCTTAAGAGTCGATTAGGGTGACTGAAGTATGGAGCAGTGCCAGAATGACAGGGCGGGGGAAATGAGAGATCCCCAAGAAAACCTGCCGACCACCAGCAATGTCAGGCACGATTCTCACATCTAAGATCTAGGAGCGACCCTACTGGGAATTGAACCCGATTCACCTTGATGGAAAGCGAGTAGTCCCACCACTACACCCCCCCCCCCTCCTCATCAAGGCATCTGGTTATGAAGTCTTACATTGCAATATGTGGAATCAAAAACAAAATTGTAATATTTTGCGATTATTCTATAAATATCTGTTAATACAGACATCATTATTACAGACAGCAAAAATTAATCTCCCTTGAGGTATGCATTACGAACGGTCCATTGTACTTCTGTACAAGTTCATGTACAATATGTACATATCTACATGCACATATGTACTGATGCATGACGCTCTGCGCAGCTTTAATGCACACTCAACTTTACTCCATCTGAATGCAGTTCATTCTAATGGGCAAATCATTGAATGGTACTTAAGAAGGCTGGACACATGCCTACAGGGTACTTCTCGCAATGAGAAAGGATATTACAGACACTACCGTACTGCTTATACTGTTTACCCTCTACTCCAAGCATATGTCATGCCAACCCCTCGAAGTGAGATTGTACTGTCGGCCAAGCCCACCACCCAAGATCACGTAATTCTATGGTGCATTGAGGGAGGGGACCACCAGTTCTAGGGGATGAAAGCACAGTGTCAACACTCTTCAACCCTTGACTCCAGCCGCAGAGCTTATCACCTCGCATCCCTTGCCTTCAAAGGCCCAAGGGCCAGCACATATATAAGGCCCTGCGAGACCTGCATAAGTCAGTCTATGTTTTCTCCACCACTCTGGACAGGGCCGGAAGAAGACTGCTATTGACGTCAACCCCTCCAGAAAGCCTCTTCTGTGCTGCGGAACAGCCCTCTAGAGCCTCTGGAAGGCTGCACCACCAGCTCCTGAAGATGCAGACAGCTCCTTCCTTACCAACCCCTGGTGAGGGTCTCGACTGTCCTCTTCACAGACTTCTCTTGCCTACTGGATGGTAATGGCAAACCTCAACACTACCCTTCTGGTAGTTACCAGAGCCTGTCCCTTCAAGACAACAAAGTAGATAGTTAGGGTCAAGTTGTCAAATACTTACCTAGCAGATATTATCGCCTTCCTTTCAGAATAGAACCAAGTCGCCTTCACCTGGCTGAGCGTAGCTTAACTTCCATGTCAATTCAGGTTAGTTTAGGAGGTAGTATGGGCCATCATGTCTATTTCTCAGTGAAATAAGTATGTGATCTGAACTGACTTATGGGTACTAATTTCTGAGTGTCTCTATGTCAACCTTACATAGTTTCGGCACATTTGAGTGAAGCTGGATGATCATGCTCGTAAGCCAAATACACGCCCATATGACGGCCACCCGTGCTATGCCCAAGGACATAATACGGTAGAGCCCCAATCATGAATAACTCCTCCACCAGGTGTTCAGCCAATCAAGCTAGCCCATACTCTGCCACCACTCTTTATGGAGCCGGAAAGGAGTAGGAATTAGTTTTGACAAACTGATCCCTGTCGATACCACACCCAAGGATGTAAGTGTAGAGCCTGAGGAAACCCACCACACTCTACGGGGCTGGATAAAAGGAGTACAGGGCATGACTCTTGCAGCCCTTGGCAGAACATGCTAGGGAATTGCGTCGCCCGCCTTCTTTTTTGCGAGGTGGTAATTTGTACCTTTCCTCATTCCGTACACCCGGAAGGGCGGTGCGCACAGAAGGTCTAGGAAGGCAGCTTACGTCTCCAAGAGTAGCAAGAATTGGGATTCCAATTTCTTCTTCTGCACTTGGCAATACATCACCGTATGGCAGAGTTCTTACTGCCTACCTACATACATGAGAGGCCTAACCCCTCAGTTACCTCCATTGATTAAGATCGCCTATTTGCGGAGAAGAACCACCCTTGGGGATAGCCAATGTGTGGTTTTTGGCAGCCATCTGTCCAGTGACCAACAACCTACACTGGGTTCCGAGCAGATACAGAGCACTCCACCTTCTGGTGAAGTGTCAACAGCACCTCAACAGGGACAGCACCTTCATTGTATCGCCGCACAGCAAGGTAAATCAGTTATTAAGGGCCAGCCTGTTCGCAGGGCTATGGCAGCGACTCCTGATTTTGTGCCCTTCAGACAGGCCACCAGACTGGTATTATATACTGACCGAGCACAAGTCAAGCACTAAGTCAGTCTGACTTATGTTACTGACCACGACTGCCACTTACTTCTGTCGACATATAACCAGAGTTTTTGTGACACTCGTCTTTAAACCTCGTGTGTCACAACTTTGTCGTGGTATCCCTAATCATGCAGAGCGCTACAGCTTCACAGGGCGACATCCATCAGTACATATTTAAATTATCCTTCCCATGCTCTTAATAAATTCTTACATTTAATTTAAAAAAGAGGGAATGATTTATGGTTATCCTGATCATAGCATTAGAATGTAAATATTATTTGTAATTGTAGATAGATATAGTTGCACTAATTGTTGGATATTACAGGATTGATTGAAAACAATACTTAAGAGTTCTGTGTTTACTTAATAATAATATGATTGTAGTTGATAGATGAAAAAGTTCTGTGTATTTTTTGTAACAAAAATGTCTCTAAAACAACATCTATATTATGTAATATATTACATAATATATTATGTAATACTATTGTATTGTTAGACAGTAACCTACGTTATTTTTGAAATTTTGTATTGACTGTACTCTTAAAATTTTATATTCTTATTGACTATAAGAAAGTGTGTGCTTCGTATGCGATTGCCAGAAACAAACAAAACAAGAAAGAAATATGTAGGTAAACAAGTCAAAGAAGAGTAATCTGCATGGTTTAGATTATGCCAGAGCTAAATTACCAAAAAAGAAGTGTAGTTGCATTCACTTTTAAGCTGACTGATTTGATAATGAAGGTTGACATAAGCCAACAGCAATGAGATCTCACCAAATGTTTCCTCGTGACTGCAGTAGTAATATCCGTTAGCGTCCTTGGGCTTGTTCATAGACAATAACTGCACGCCCTTCACAACTTGCATACCAAACTGCATACTTTTGGCATCCGAGTACAGTGATGGCGATATCTTGAACATACCCTGCAGGGCACACACAGTAAACGTGCGTACAAGCCGTTCATGGTAAAATGAGCACTTTTGAAAGCCCTGCTTAAGATCTACTAGTATGCACATTGTGTATTCTTTCATTATATGTGCAATTACCATTGGCATGGGCCTGAACACTTTATTTGTGCATCAGTCAATGAAAACTGTGGAATTATTAGAAAAGTAAATACTGTATTTAAAATATTTGCTAATTCTTACTTTTGTAGGCATTCGAAAAACAAAAAGTATAATATATAATTTATTACCCTCTTATATTTAACTAGCACTTTTAATATTCAATGCTCAGACTTGGAACTAAAGTACTTTTCCTCTGCCGTTACCAACTCGACTGGGTACAAGCCAGTCAATGTGCCTGTACATATAGGTACTACACTGGGCAGGTAGGGGTAGAGAAATTTTTCAAAGGTTGACTTCAAAAGTGGACAATCAATAGCGACGAGCCTACAACAAAGTCTAGTCAGAGAAAATTATTGAGTGTTTTATCATTTATATTAACGATAATAACGTATTATATGGAGTTCAAGCACAAAACCCTGATGACAATTTGAAGTCATATGCTGCATACAAGATTGACATGTGCTGCTTTATCCTACTACTGTATACGATTGCGACTAATCTCACATCACACTAAGTATATCTACTTCAACCTATGTGAGAGTCGAATCCCGCCAACCTGTACACGGACGTTGCGGGCCGTCACAATCCTGGAGGGCACCCGAACACGTGGATACAAGAGGTTGCGCAAGCCAGCGGATACGTCACCATCCCCTCCCCTTCATTGAGAGCCTACACGCCGTCAGCCGCCTCAGGGCACGACTGAGCACCACCGAACATTCATGAAGCCGAGAAATTACTACAAGGTTGCCACTCCCACTCCGGCCTCACACCAGGGGGACGTTACACGCCTCCCGTGGCATGCCGTTGCTCCTGTGCTTCAGACTATATAAGTCCGTGCACTGCAGGACTCGTGAGTTATTCTTTCAGATCTACGAGCTCACTCAACCACTTCTAGTGCTGGGGCCTCCGACAACCTCCACGTCTTCAGCAGCCTACCAGAGACTGCTCCCATTGTCGACAACCACCAATAGCTTCTACGATTGCCGTCACCAGAGGCTCCTGCAGCAACAGTGAACAGAGGCTTCAGTGATGCCAATACCTACCAGTTATCAGAAGCTTATTCTGCAGTAGCATTGAACATTAACACGCCCTGCTACTAGATCAGTGGACTTTAAATTCTCTGTCTCTTATACACATTCCTTAACTTGTTAGCTTCGTATAGTATTTATTATTTTAACAGTCAGTTAGTTTTATTTCCCGAACAGCCTAGGACCAGGTCAACTACACCTGGCTTTCCGTAGGTTACTTCCAACATCCCGTCTACTTGGTAGGAGTTGGCACGAGTCACTGTGTTTATTACAGAATTATTAAACACAACTTTGTTCTTCTAGCTGCGAGTTTTATTTATAGAGGAATATTGAATACTCCTGCTAGGAACGATACAAATTGTGCACTGCCGACCGAGACCGGGTGTTTTTAATATGAGCTAGCTACGGCTGGGGACCCCTTCTGGAGTCCACCAGACTCATACATACACCAGTCGACGGCCACCTGACCTCCGGAGATAGGACAGCGCAGCCCCAACCACTACAAACTCCTCCAACCAGGGAGAGACAGTACACTAGGGCTGTATCCCTATCAGAGCTCCTAGGTGCTGGCGGGTGTATTTGCTGAAGTGTTACGGCCTGGCCCTGGTTGCGATACCACACCCAGTGAGCAGGAAGGCAGCCCACATGGCATCCAACGCTTCTGGTCTGCCCGCCAGTGGTGGTGAGGGGGATGGCATCTGGAGCACTGAGCTTGTGCCGCTAGCTGCTACTGGAAGTACACTCTTCTGGGGATTTGTTTTGCGTCTGTGATGCACAACCCGTATCATTCAGCGATGGTTTACACTCTATGCCGTTCAAGGTGAAGCACAGCTCATGGAGGGAGGAACAAAGGATTGCTCACCTCGCTGCCAAGCAGCGGGCTGTATTGACTCCACCAACTGCGGACAGGCAGGTGAAATGAGACCGCACTGCCTTAGTAAGGCTCGAGGAGAAACCGGCATCTTCTGTATCCGACTATATTCTTTTCCCTCTGCATATCCGCACACACCAGGACTATCACTCCGTCCTGAGCGGTGTCATGCACGGATCTGAGGTAAGGTACGGGACCTCAAACCCCTGGTTCTGGAGCCCAGTGGGAATCACTTGGAATCTACTGTACCACACTGGCCAACACGGTATCATCGACCAAAAGCCCGAGGACTACACTGTCAACACCTGCTAGCAGTCAGCCGCCATTCTTCAGTGGGCCAAAGTAGATATATAAGGGGAGTTGTGGACCATTCCTTATTTTCATTGAAATTTCGAGGGTTTTTGCTTCAAAATCAAGGTTTTTCAGGTGAACGCCGTAATGGACTCTAGCGCCGCTGGCTGTTAGCCGGCGTCAATCATGTATAACTAATAATCTATTGATTAAATTTCTAACATCATCCTTCCAAACATATTCTTTCGGCAAATTATTGAATTTTTTTATGCCATCTCCAGTTTTAAAAGAAAATGTAAAAGTTGCTCTTTCAGGTGAGTTTGACGTTGATGTAGATTGTGGTTTTTAAAATAGTTGTGATAAATTGGTCCAATTATTTTTCCGTAATTCCAACCACTACTTGAATTTGGATTATTCCTTTTCAGGAATATATTTTATAAATACAGCATCGGATAATAAAACAATTTATGTGTAATTTTTACGGTCATTCTCATTGTTAAGTACCTGCAAGTTCTTCATAGCTACTTTTTGTTAACAAATTACAAAGTCCTGGTGTTAAAAAATGTTCTTTATCCTTAACAAATAGTGTATCTTTATTCATCCTTACTTGTGTATCACCAATGGAAAAATTTTCTCCAACTCCACGTAAACCATATTTTTCATTAATAACATTGATTCTTTTTGCTATTTGTATTCCGAGATTCATAGTAGACACACCTGTTATAAGTGATACATTTTTCAATAATACAAATCCCATTTGCTCTTCCAAATTAGGAAACTCTTTTTCTGAAAATAATTATCTTTCAAATGATGTTTCTTCTGGAGTTGGTGGATAATCTAAATTTTTTACTGCAACAGGAACTAGCGTCGTTGTTATTTTTATTTTCTTCACTTACTTTTTCTACTTTTTTATTAATATTTCGTCAATTGATGGTTGTTCTTTCTTCTTATTTTTTCATATTCTTTTCCATGGCGTTTTTTATATATTTTTTATATCTTTCAATGAGTAATTTAACTTTATAAACTCCCTTTGATTCTGCCATTTATGTATGAATTTTTTTACTTATAAATGAGTTATAAAAGTATTGAGAGCTTCGAGAGGCAAACTTATCCTCCAACAGATAAAACTCCACTTCAGAAGTTTTTCTGAGTAATAAGTTGAATAATTATGCACCTTGTCTATCTGTACATGCCTTTTAATAAGCTTTATTTTTTTAGTCCCTTCAGAAATGTCTTAACAGAGTTTTACTGTATTTACAATAACAGAATCGAGTTTGATATTCCTATAGGTGATGGCTTCTCTTTCCCAAAATTATGCTAACGGTTTTCAGCAATTTAAGTTACTAAAAGAGATAAAGCGGGGGCTGACACAGAATATAAAAAAGAAGACAATATTGATGTTTGTTTTAACTTTTTTCCATTACAGTTTTCTAGAGTAGAAATCTCAAAACATGGTAATATTATTGAAGCTTTTGATAATCCTGGATTAACTTTAACAAATGATGAATGTTTTGTTAAGATCCACAGGTGAGCAAAATTATTTAGAGGCTACTGATTTTGATAGTTAATACAGAGTAAAATCTTTGCATAGTAATAGACTAAGTGAAATAATTAACCTATTGAAATATTTGTTTGGCTTTATCAGAGATAATGCTGAAATTTACTGGAAAGGTGGTTATAAAATCACTTTTTTCCATAATTCATCTGATAACAATTGTTTACATGTATATGAGGACACAGCTGTCACACCTCCGACAAGTTATGCCGATCCAGGTAGAATTGATATTAAAAAATTACAAATTATGTGGCCTACTGTTGAATACGAATCTAACACAGGCATTGCAATTAAAGAAAAAATATTCAAAGAGCCTAAAATTTGTATTAGTTTTAATTATTGGCAATTTTTAGAAAAATAAGTACCTGTTCGAATAATTGATTTTAACTTTGATATAAAAGATCAGTTTAATAATTTACAATTTGACATGCCCGATTTTGTAATTGTAGGACTACAGAAAAAAGAAAAAATTAAGCACACCAGACTGTTCACGCTTGTATGTTTGATCACTGTGATGTGAGAAATATTTATGTTAAAAATGGACGAAATGAGATTTTTCCAAAGGAAAATTGGAATGTTAGATATTGAAAAGGGTCTTTGCAGTAAATAGTTTCTTGCTTATAATGATTTTAGAAATTCAAAAACCAAACTAGATGCTATATATAGAAATAATGAACTTTATTATAAACCTACTGTGAACTATGATGGTAAAACCAATTTTTATTAATTTTGGAGGCGAAAGCCATTGATTGTCCATATAGAAAAACAACTGTGGTTAGAGATAAAACAAACATAAAAATTTGTGTTGATTTAAATAACAAATTTAAAGAAGGATATACTATCTGTAATGTTGTGCTAGTTAGCCAGCGGAATTTAACTTATGATTATTTGAAAGAGAGGATTACTGAAAATATATAAAATTTTTATTTTATTAAATGGAAGAACCAACAAATTGGTTCAATATTTTAATACAATATTTTAGACTTATAGTTGAGTGGTTACATTTAAAACTTTTACGAATTTTTAGAAATACAGATGAATTATTTGATCAAATAAAAAATCTTAATTCTAATTAAAATTTTCTGATAGTATCACTTTTTTATAAAACATATATAAATATTTAAATATTATAAATGGATCAAATAATAGATCTTTCAGAACTTTGAGATATTGGATATGAAATTATAAAAACAGCTACTTCCATTGATAAAGAATTGGACATTGTTCATTTCAAAATTGTTTTAAAAATCAATAAAAATAATAATTTTCTAATTTTAAAGATGTTTAAGATTTAGAATGTTGTGATGGTTGGGATTATGGAATCAGTAATGGCTATGCTTCAGATTTTCATTACTTGTTGGCTTTAAAAAGTCTTATTGGTGTTTTACTTTTGTTGAATAAATTTATAAATTTTATTACTTTCTATCTTTTTGTTTGATTTGTAGCTTAATTAGATTGAAATAAAGAAATTTGCATGTTTTTTGCTTAAATTTTTATGTTTTTTAAGTGGCACAAATTGACACAGTATTTTTGGCAAAATTCAAAATTTTGCTTGATTTTGGTTTAAATTGTTTGATTTTCGAGGAAAATTGCATGTCTTGGAGAGCTCCTGTTTTAAAATTTTTAAAGCCTAAATATAGGCTCAAAAAACATTGATTTTGAAGCAAAATCCTTCAGAATTTGGATGAAAATAAGGAGTGGCCCAGAACTCCCCTTATATATCTACTGGCCGAAGAAGCAATAAGTAAACCAGGTAGTCCCAACACCTCTCGCCAGTCACCTACATGAACATGTAAACCCACAGTGGGCCAGAAGGAAGACAACCGTAAGAGACTAGTCAGCCAGGCTAATGAAAACTTTGTTCCGACATGCACCGCGATGTGCCCTCTTAAGATATCTAGCCGGAAATGTACACTGGAGCAATTAATTCCCTAGACGTGCGTGCTGGTCTAGCGCAAACAAAGTCACGACGACCGTGCCATATTCTCAGTAACCTGGGCATGCCTCAAGTTCTTGTCAATTTTTCTAAATAAATAACAAGAATGTGAGGTATTAAAACAAACAAATATGTAAAATACTTATGGTAGAAAATGTGTGAGATGACAAGGTCTCAGAACGAGAGAGACATTTACAAACACACACAATTCTCGGTCAGAGAGACCAGAGCAATGTGATACTCTGACAGTAGCAGTACCTTCCTCTTCAACTTGAAGTCCTTGGACAGCTTGAGGATGGTGAGGTGTGGCTGGAAGCTTTTCCTAGACGCCAGCACGAGTCCACACTCCTCAAACGACTCCTCGATAGCCTGTGCCAGCCCCGCAACTCTCAACAGACTTTCCCCTCCTTCAATGTCCGCAAACAGCACCTGCACATGGCATCATTATCAAGACTGGTGGCATTTCCATACGAGTGTGAAAATTAATGTATCATTATTCACGAAACAATTAGTAAACGCCTGTTAATTACATTATGAAAAGGAGACAGAAAAACATAAGCCCGCACAGGGCAATACTCGTGGACACACACATACTCAAAGTCAGACGAACACATTTTCCACACGGACGTGCAGTCGCAAAGTTTCGCTGGCCAGGTCAGCTTCTTCAGGCAACGAGTGGCAGCACACGGCAAACAGTGAGTCTAGTGGCCAGGAGGCAAACTAGGATGAGGGGAAAATTTAGAAAAGTACTGGAGCGGTTATCTTATGTTAAGGCCATGTGGTTGTCTGGATGTAGTGATGTACATACATATACACTGCATGGGAAATGGACATGACTGATAGGTTGGAACAAAATGTTATATTTGTAGACCATGTACTGCTTGTCTGCAGTGGACTGAGCAGTTTTGAAACAAGATTTTGAAAAATCACAGCCAGTCACGTGAGCACTGAGGGGAATAGCTAAAGCTAATTATGAGCCATAACTCTATATTTCAGTGGGTTACAAGTGTAATCTTGACACATGCCCGGTAGGGATGTATAATTAATTGGAGGGGCTAGCTGCGTCGCACCAGGATCTAAAACCTTTTGGGTTAAATGTAATAGTGACCTTTGTCACACTACGTTTAATTGATATGGTTGAGGCCTTAGACACCGTAACAGTTTTATTTTGTGACGTCAGAACCACAAGTTGGAGCAACTTAATGGGGAAGTGGCAGGCAGACAGGTCTGGTGGCCTGTTGCAGGGGTACAAAATACAAAGCCACTGTCAAAACCCTATGAGTCGGATGATCCTTTCTTACACATTTACCTGGCAGAGAGATGTTCTTTGGCGGTAATGGTGTTGTAGCCAGCTGGAGACACTTACCCTTCTCAAGTGAGGGTGAGTGGTCTCCTTGGACATTGTACTGATAACTGGTGCTGAAGGATTGGGATTGCACAACCAGGGGTTTACAATACCAATAAGTAGGGACCCCATAAAATGGTAAACCGCAAAATACACTAAATACTGCAAAATTGGACATTTCACAGTTTTAACAAAATCTATCTTATTTCCACAAAACACTACATTTTGTATGTAAATGGTGTTAACACGAATATTTACTTCTTCAAATACGGTAAATAATAATTTACTATAGATAGTGTGTTGAGAATCCATTATACTTCCAACACTGCAAATGTGTTTATTCGCTTTGCCGCTAGGCAGCAGCAGGACTCGAGTGTACCTCTACTATCATTCCTGTGTAACGAACATGTTATTTTCGTAGCTTTAGTATCCGGAGTTGAAGTGAATTACATACAGAAATTAATAGTAGTTGCGATGCGAACACATAACATTTACACCAAACAGCTTATGACATGTTTTCATTCTGGCTAAACATAATATTTTTATGTTTGTGTGCACCAGTGTGCCGCATTTTGTATTTATGTTGATGGTAGAGTAATAACAAATAGATATCGACTTCGTAGTATATTGTAGTGATTATTTTTGTGCTGAGATGCCGAACATAGTTACTATTTTTGGTCGCAAATGCGAGCTGAAGCATGAAAGATTCTACATTTTTGACATCAAGGATAAAATAATGATGTGCAAGTTCTGTAACGTGTGTGTCTACAGAATGCATCGAGACATACGTGAAACATGTTTCTAATGAAACTTACAAAGTAAGTTACATGCATCATCTTCATCATCAACAGCTCCTGCAAAACAGGTGTCTATCAGCGCTGCATTATAAAATACTAAAAGCGCTGTCCTGAACAAAATAAGAACTCATAATGGACTTTGTAGAAATGATGGTTGGTACACACATGAGGACCTGGTTGAATAAATATGTTCAAGGTAGTATGTTTCAGTAATTTTGTTATTTTTTTACAGTTACCATTAGACCTATGAAAAATATAAACAAACTATAAACCTGAACTTTTGTCTTCCCCTTTAAAACATTAGCCATGAAAATTAATTTACATGCACAGTTTTGTAAAAGAAAAACATGAAAAGCATTAGGCCTACAAGAAATAATACCATGGACCATGTATTGCATTAATAAAAATAATAATAAAGAAAGGTTGGAGTTGGGCCGATGCCCGGTGGCAAACATTACTTCCCCTAAATCCCTTTCAAACCATGCACACACTGCTTCAACCCTCTAAAACAAACATCAGTTTTGTGTATCTACAGTGTCTCATGTTTAATTTGACTCTCTAAAAACATCTGAGTTTAAACTTTGTTGTTAAAAAGTACTTGGCTGCTCTAGTTTTTGTGGTTAGGTGGAATAGGTGGGAAGTATGTTAGGTGTATATTAGGAAAGTAAGTCAAGTGGATTGTATAAATCTTTGTACATTTTTTCTTCAATTAATGAATTGTACTACTGCTGTTTCTTGTATTTAATAATTACTTTTCTGTTTCATAATCAAACACTGAACATATGCATTAATTTTCTTTCAAAACATTGTAATTTACCAAATTTCTGAATTTTCAAACATAGAAATTTGGTTTATTTTTTAATAAGGATGTGCAGCATTTCAATATTGCTTTTATTTTTAAAAGAGCTACAGAAATTTAGCATTGCTTTCATTTTAAATACAAAAATTGACCACACTTTCATTTTTATACTAAAATTTAAAACGATTTAAATTTTTAAATACCAAAATTTAACACTGCTTTCGTCTTTAAACACAGAAATTTAACACAGATTTTTCACAATTTTTGTACAGAAATCAGGACTTCTATTTTACCATTTTCTGGGGTCTCTACAAATAACCTGTCAGAAAGGCTCAGTATAGGGTGAGGTGGGCCTTCAAGCTTAATTAAGGGAGGGAATAATGATGTCCGCAGTAAGGTGGAGTGAAGCTCCTGGGTGGAAGTGCGAAGTGCAACTTCGAACTGAAGGACACAAAGAGGTCTAGTTTCAGAGGTACCAATTGCATGCCTTAACCCCTCCTCTTACCACCCTTCCGGGTGTAAGGCATGGGGAGATCAAGGTACAAGTGAGAGAATACGAAAGTAGAGCCAGTGCTTTACGATAACCTAGTGTACCCAGCCTTGTAATGAGAGACAGCATCCTGTGTTCCTTTTGTCCAGCCCTTGCGAGCGGAGGACAGAACGTTGGATAGCTCAAATCACTTCCTGACCGGAATACCCAGGTATGGTATCCACAGGAGGTCAGTTTGTTAGAGTTATTCCAGCTCATTTCCAGCCCTATTCTGAATGGTGGCGGAGTATGGAGTAATCCAGTCACTGATCTGCCTGGCAGAGGAGTTTCTAGTGCTTTTGGCTCTGCTGAATTCTACCAGGTTGCCGCTCAAGTGGCCTCTTAAGGTGTGATTGATCTGGTTTGTTGTCTTGTGTTTGTGCCAGCTTCACTTTTGGAGTCTGATCTACTAAGGGAAATATATGACATTTTACAAAAGGAACTTTAGTAATGAGAGAATAGTTAAGTTCACGTATTTTATTACGAGAGTAATAAGATATGGTGACACTGTACTACCTCCTAAACTAGACCTGAAAAACTGAAGAAAAACCTAAGCAAAACCAGGTAAGGAGGTCTGGTAATTAATCTAATAATTAAAGGCGATAACTAAATGATTGGGTTAAATTAGTATTTAACGACAAATTCCTGACTGATTTGAGAGTTGTTCTGAGTAATGAATACTAGAAGAGTAGCGTCAATGTTGCCAAGTGCTGTCCAGTGGGCAGGGTGGAGGTCCTGAAGATATATCATCATCATCTAATTACCAAGGGGTAGGTTCTGAATTCAACACCAGAAGATGGTAAGGAAGGCGGAGCAACGTCTTCGGGACACTCTGGTAGGTGCAGTCTCCCAGAAGCTGCGGGGTCAGCGGCTGCTGAAGGGGTGTTGAGTTTCTGGTTGGCAATGTCTTCTATTGGCAGAATTTCCGGTGCAGGTTTCCTCCGGCCATATACAAGAGCGTTGGAGGAGCTGAGACTAAAGAATTATGGTCATGCCAGATCTTTTGTACTTATCTCATATAGGCACTCTGTGTTGAGGGGTGCAGAGAAAACAGCCTCGGCCATAGGGGTTGATTCCAAAGTGCTGAGGCGGGTGCTATCATCCCTTATCTTCAGCTGGAACGTGAAGTAGACTGGGTGCTGCCCTACCTAGCCCCGTCATGGAACTAGCATGGCCAGGTTGGAGGGAGCAGCAGCTCAGCCAACAGTACACTCTTGCGGAGTGGTGTTGATGTATTAGCTTCTTGGTGTTTCGGTGAACAGTACAAGCTAGGATCACATGTCTGTAGTCTCTTCTGACATTCTGCCATGTGGTACCCTGTAGGCACGTGTCCCGCATCTTCTGTACTGTTAGGGATTATTGACCTGCCTCGGTATGAACCTTGCGCTCATAGATGGGGGCGAAGTTGTTTGTAGAGTGCACATACTAGATGCAGAAATGCATCACGCATCAATCTTCGAAATTGATGGCTGCAACATTCCTCACCCCCTCAAACAATACAGTAGGAACTGTTGTAACACTTTCCCCAATGTCAGTATATCGACACGTATACAGTGACCATGTCCATACAATACAGTTTTGATGATCATACATGGCTGTATCTCTAAGTTTTGGTTTTTATTAGCGTTATATTTTGTTTTAGTAACTCCCCCCCCCAAAGGAATATTATTATAGTCCATTCACTGTTACTTCCAACTTATCTTAAGCCCTGCTAAAGATCTATTTCAAGGGTATTCCCCCACCCCATACAAACAAAGCTTAACTTGGGTCTACAAAATTACTCCAAACATTCGTGCGCACACTTGTGAATAAACTATAGTTTAAGATCCTCTTTCATGATAAGATCATTTTAATTGACATGTGCCATATGTGTGTGCCCACGAATCATAGGCTTTCAGTGTTGGAATAATTTAATACTAACAGACTGAGTCAGGTAAAAAATTGTTCTGTCTCAAAGTCAAGCAGCTAATAACCATACGTATATTGCAAGTGTCTTCTTACGCTACTGAAGTCAAGCACGTATAAAAATCTTTCCACAAAAAATACAACGTCCGAATCAAACACAAAGGAAAAACCAAAATTTGAAGTATGCATTTAATATGTATTTATGATATTCTGCAACTCAGTTAATGACTGTATAAAACATTTATAATAATATTCATTTTGCTCTATCCACTGTTGTACTAACAGTATATTGAGGTGAGGAGTACCTCACCTGGTTTTTGAAAGTGTTGACTCCAGTGAATGTGAGGCAAATTGGCGGGTTATTGTACAGTTCCCTGTTCACAGAGACAGACTCCTTCAACACTTCCGCGGCCCTGTTGACATAACAAACATGTCTGTCGCTAGTTCAACAACAGTAGGGTCTGGATGAAGACAGACTGCAAACGCAACTCTACATTACTGCCATCTTCCAGTGGCTTGTGCACTTACAACATGCGTACAAGATGAGAGATTTGACAAGTACTCAAATGCAACATTTTCAGAGCTAACAGAGATGAAGTGTGATAAAAATGGTAAAGCAATAGAATACAAGAATTGGGAAAAATAAAAATACCTTGCAAAAATCCACTGCTGAGATATCATCATTCATTAACCTCTCAAAGTTTATCCTCGCGAACTGACAAACACCAAACACCATACTACTTTGACGTGTACAGCTTATACTACTAATCAACTACAATTACAACTCATCGCTCTTTACGTGAAGTATACCATCACTTCAACCTACGTAAGAGTCGTCTACTTCAACCACCCACGTGAGAATTGTGCACAAACCAATTTCCACATAAATTCTCGGCCGCTTAAATCTCCCAGGCGGCCAAGTATGTGGCCACAGGTTACGCAACCAGTGGGGATGCCACTCCCCCCTCCCCCACGCTGAGTACCCACAAGCTTCAGCCACTTCAGACGTGGCCGAGCATCGCCGAAGATGCACGAACCAAGGAACGCTGACAAGAGAGTTCTCACCTCCCATGCCAGCTCCACAGCAGGACAACATCACGCGCCTTCCCCGCACCCTGCTGCGGCAGCCTAGACATGTCAGTGCGCAGCAGGGCTCCAGCAGTCATTCTTGTTTCTTCTCTCGCGACATCTCGAGCACTATTCAGTGCTGGGACCTACAGAGATCTTCCAAATATTAAGTACGCCCCCAGTGGCTACTTCCAACTACGACCAGTGAACACGTTAAAACTCGTTAACTTCACTGTGTCTCTTCTAGACGCCCGCTTTCTTTAGTACAGTTTAGTAGTAACGTATTTTCACGTCTAGAAGAATCTTTCCCTTTTTAACTTAGGACCAGGTCGCCTACACCTGGCTAACGTAGGTATCTTACAGCACTCCACTGTTCAATAGTAGAGAGCACGAGTCACGTCTTTATTGATTATTCAATAAACATAATTTTATTCTCTATCCATACGCTTGTTCATTTACACAGATCTTTCTATTTCACCCGCTAGGAACAATTCATGCAGTGTACTGCCAACAGAAACAGAGTATTTTCCTAAGCCTAATTAACACATCCATTAGACGGCCGCCTGTTTCTTCCCAACCAGCCGAGCACTGGTAGTGCTGGAGTGACCATAGCCTGAGTATTGCCGTTCAACCTTGCCTGAATTCACATTCAGTAGAGGCATTGGTGGTCCACACGGCTCCACGTCTCTGATCAGCCCGCCAAGCGTGGGAGATCAGTGGAGACGTTTACCGAGCTCGTGCCAGCAAGCAGCTACTGGACTGACACTGTTAAATAGTTTCTCGTCAAGGTACACTACGTGTATTGTTCAAGCAGCGACACTCTATTCCTTACAAGGTATGGCACGGCCAAAGGCGTAGCGAGCAAAACCTAGCTTTTCTTGCTGCCAAACAGTGGTCTGCACTTCCCCTCCTACGAAGGAAAGGAAGGCGGAACGGGACTGCGCTGCCACACTCAGGTGCCAAGCAGTCACGACTGCTCCCGTGGTATTTGTATATTTCCCACCACATATTCGCACCAGCCAAGAGTACCACCCAGTTCTGACAGGACTGGTTTACAGGACCAAGGCTAGGTATGGCCTGGCCAATCCCATGTTATGGAGCTGGGAATCTGTCATCTGGAATTGTCAATACGGCGTGGGGCAACCCAGCACCCATTGAGTTGAGACTAAGGATCGAAACCTCAACTACATCAGCATCACGGAGGTCATCTGAGTAAGTCAGTAGCTAACACCTCTCGCCAGCCATTGATAAAACCGTATAATACCACGCTATTGGTCTAGCATATAAATCCTAGGCGATTGTGCCAAGCAGACCTTAACCAGGCACACATCAACTTTAAACTTTATCCTTCCCTTAATCAAATAAAGGAATTATATTTTGTCTTCCATAACAGTCGCACAGATTTTCCCAATGCCCTCTCCGCTTTGCTCATCTACCTACTCTTACACTTTCGGAGTATGACAACAGCTACAATTGTGGCCATGGCACCAGACAACCCTGTTTAGCCACAATGCATGCACCCAATGTTGATAATTTAAACCCAACCTCAGGCGTGAAGAGCTTGCACCTGTGGCCCCTTTGCACTTATAAAGTATGGTCAGATACTTATTGCTGTACACTATTGTACACTTATGCAGAGCAGACATCTTTTGAACACATCTTAATTATTAATAAAAGCAAAAGTTCTCACTCACATAAAACTCCACGAGTTATCCAATCTTACTGTCTGCTAACTCTCCAGCCAATTACAAACCTTACCTTAATTAGTAATTAACAACTTGCTTTATATACATCCTTTACTAAATGTATAACACAGTACAAAGTTGTCACAATGAAATAATTACACAAGTCGTTTAGATCTCTCTGTGAGATAAACCAACTTCTGTATCCTTCCTAGAAGCATGAAAATGCTAAAGGCGGAACAGGTATCCACATCAAATGTCTGGTTGCTTTTACATGAAAGCACTAACTGGTGTACAGTCTTTTTCCCTTAGGAGAACTTTCAGAAGTGACCAGTGCCGAAAAAACATAGTTCATTAGTGTTAAAAAAACTGATGGTGCACAGTAAATTGCAGTCTCATCTTGTTATTAATGTGGATTGAGAAACTGTACAAATAAAATTCTCTCTTTTATGTAACTAAAAACGTAACCTCCATAAGGTGAATATTTGTTGTTACCGTATTAACACATACATGCAGAGCTAGAGTGGCTCCTAACAATGAGTTCTTGACAGCCAATGACGGTGAAGTGAGGTGGATATGGGAATATGGAGCAGTACCGGAATGCAAGGGTGAAGGAAACGGGAGCACCTCAAGAAAGCCTGCAGATCAGCAGCATCATCCAGCATGATTTCCACATGCTGCAAGAATCCAGGTGTGACCCGACTGGGTATCTAACCCAGTGCAGCTCTGTGGATGGTTATCACACACTACCAACTACAGCCCTGGAGGAGGGAGAGAAAGCAAATCCTACAGCTGTTTTCCAAAAATAAATATTTCCATACTGTTTTAGTGTTTGTGCTTTGGCTATTGTCCAAGGTTGCAAAAAATAATAACAATTATTAGTATTGTTATATTTTTAACGTCAGCAAGTTTTACAAAAAACATGGGGGTGAGAGGGAGATGAAGTACTTTGTCCTGCTAGAGCTACCCTCTAGTACATAACAGCCCAAACGCACATACGCAGGAACTTACTTGGTTACGTGTGCAGGTATGAGAGGGGTTTAAAACACTTTGTCCTGCTAGAACTACCCTCTAGTACATCACAGCCCAGACGCACACACGCAGGGACTTACTTCGCTACGTGTGAAGGGGTGAGAGGGGTTTAAAACTCTTTGTCCTGCTAGAGCTACCCTCTAGTACATCACAGCCCAGATGCACACACGCGGGGACTTATTTGGCTGTGTGTACAGGTGTGAGAGGGAGACAAAGCACGTTGTATTGCTAGAGCTACCCTCTAGTACCCAGACGCAGACATGCGGGGACTTACTTGGCTACATGTGCAGGGTCAGGAAGGTGAGCCACAGCCAGGGTAATGTGCAGCATGGGGGTTGGTATCACTGTGGAGCGCAGGGCCGGCTGCAGCTTCACTATCTTCTCCTGAAGGTTGCGCACTGCACGGTGGATCTGGCACACACCACAAGACATTGCACTACAACTGTGTCCACTGGTCCTACTAGGAACAACTGATACATTAAGCTAAAGGCTGTTCACGGTCAAGTGAGCACTAATGACGTCAATTTTTGTGAACTTTCACTGCTCTTAACTACATATATTTTAACGGGCACATTGTGACTGGCACTGCGCACCCAGTAAAGTTGCTAATGACGGAAGAAAAGTAGTTCTACGTCTTGGCATTTAATTAAAAGTTTTTGGTAACGTTGTGTGGATTTTAAAATAATTTGTTTTGTTTTAAAATTTTTTTAACGCATAAGAGCATAAAAATGATCAAATTTGTCAAATATTTACTTTTCCCATAATTTCAGACTTTCACTTGGTCGACGCATGATTAAAGTAACAAGGCCGATGGCTATATTGAACTGTACATTTGGTGTAAGCACATACACTGGGCATACAAGCAGATCTTAAGCAGGGCTATTGAAAGTGCTCAGTCTACCGCGAACAGCCTTTAGCTGCCACGTCTGTACACAAGATCTTTCGTTGCAGCATTTCCACAAACGTTATACAGCAGAACCCTTATTTTTGCATCACGTTAAACTTTTTCTACATTTTAACTTCTTTTTTTTTTACCCATTTTCTGTTTTTACCACAACACACAAATTTCCCTCTTATTACAAGTATCTGCATTTCGCAACAATTTTTCCCTGGTCCCTCAAAAAGTGTACGAAAAAAAAAGGGTTTCACTGCGTGCTTTCAGAGACTGCATTTGTTCTCAAAGTATTATTTTTCCCCAAAAAATGAATTTAAATTTCAGTTGACGCCATCGGGTGAGACGCGAGATGAACAATGACACAATTTACTTATGGTAGGTGGGGGCCAGCGGTAATTCCCAGACATCGCACTTCGAGACTCAGGGTTCTCAGGGATGCTGTGGGTTTTGTGTGTCCGTCTCACCCGAGCGTCTTTACGAAACACTGATCATTACTAAACATTTATCACTGAAAGAAAAGCGGGAGTTGCTGGGTTGACGCTAAAGATAAACAAACTGATTTTTACACTGGGCAACATACCATCTATTGATTCCCAAGTACAATATCATGCCAGAAAGATGAATTATTGATTGGAAACTCGGACGTGTCTAGTTAACTCTGTTGGGTGATTCTCCCAGCTCGCAATTACTCTAGCGTACTCCTAGATGAATGATTTTCTCCGGGATGTTTGAGGACAAATCCCTCACAAGGAAAGGAGTGTACAGCCGCTAGGATGGACTGCATATATTTCCTGGAGACAGGACACAGAGAATTACAAGATGAACACTAACACGTGTGATTATTTTACGTCACTAACGCAGACTCATCTCCCAGCATGTGGTGACAATCTTTACACATAGACGGATAGAACGGAAATAATGTCACCATACAAATTACACAATAATGATGATACAACATGGGACAGGATATGAGTAGGCACAATAAAAACGCAAATGCCTGAAAGTATAATTAAATGGCGCGGATGCCGCTGGATAAAGTGTACAGCGGTTCATGTGGTACAGATGAAATTGCAATATTTCTTCGTGGAAACTGCAAATTAATACCGGACAAAGTGGTAGCAGTGTTGGGAAATTATTCTCCTTAAAATTCAAGCATACAAAAACTTGTAACACGCCTGATGGTGGAAATTCTACATGTGCAAAAGACAGCGTGGTCATACATACAAAAGCATCAATCATGAAAAATATATGGAACCCTCAACGAAACAATACATATTACCCGAGGTTAATTAAAGTGCACATCATGATATTACAATAATAGACCCTTAAAGTGCATGGATGGCGCAGATACGGACTTCGCAATATCTGACCGCGTGGCCATGGGCGATATGGCCGTAACACAATTAAACATGAAAATTACACTGAAATACATACATAGAATTATCACCCTTATTATTGTATGTTGCAATTAAGCATAAATTACAATGAAAAGCCTTTAATGGTGCCTGATTCGTATGTTGCCCAGGCCGCATGGCCTCTCCGACATCATCTCCTCCTTCCCTCGTTTAAGTTCAAAAAGCTACAAGGGCTATAAAAGAGTTATTTAAATGGAAGCATTATGCTGGAGAATGTCTGGCAAAACGTACGCAAGGCAAAGGTTAACCGGTATACTAAAAGTGTTATGGAAATCTAACTCTGCAAAAAGGTGAAGTGCGTATGTGACAGCGTCTTACCTTGCCAGCTCTCCTCGACAGACTGCCCAGAAGCAAGCGTCTCATGGACCTACCATGGCTGCCTACGGGATTCACACAAGCGGAAGTGATATGCATGCCGAGTAAAACTTTTATTATCAAAAATAAATGGCACAAAAAGAATTCTGTTACATAATCACACTATTCATTTAAATCGTGAATTATTAGTATTCGTTGACTGTTCCATTTTTTGGCGTTTACACCAGAATAATAACGTCCTTGTTCTTCGTGCAGCGCACATTTTGAATTTGAACCAAGCATGGTGCAACATTTTATGAACATACAATTTCATCATTTTAGAACACTTTAACCCTAAAATAAAATAGAAAGACATGGTTTACACTTCAAAACAATAATCCCATTACGGGAAAGTCTGGGTTATGGTTTCTTTGCGCACGTGCTTACCCATGTGTCACGTGAGTGGTGAGCCCTCATGGCCTAAACGCCACTGGCTATTAGTCGGCATCACAGTAAAACCCTTTGAATAATATTAAATAACATACTAGCTCAGCATAATAAGCTTGAATAACTTTATAATTGATCTAAAAAAATTATAGGCAATTTTGATTAATACAAAAGTGTAATTATTTCAGAAAAGTCCTGTAAATGCTGTTATTACGCATAATCAAAACAACTGCAGTTTTTTACAAAACATAGTGAACACTTAAAAACTTATTTCATGCTGTAGTGGTACTACAGACCAAGATAATGTTGTGATATGTATATTTTTAAACTTCATTCTGGCATATAATTTTAAATTTTGGTTTGTTTACTAAATTCTAAAGAACTCCCAAGTTATGTTAAACTATAATGATTACTAATTATTAATTTTATGTAAATTGTTCATCACAACTTTAAACAAGCCTATAATAATGTTTTTCTTGGCAAGCCATGCCTTGCATAGATTTTGTGTTATGATAGAAGCCCGTTTTGGGCTAGGAGGTTTTAGTTAGGTAACTTTGATCAATGGCTTATCATAGTTTTTTCTTGCATCGTTTTACGTCTTTGTGAGTTCTTATCAGAGATTTCTGGATTTTGAAGGTATGTTGTAATTGCCAGGCATCGTTCTGGAGAATTTCATTTTGACTTACCAAGTGAGCAGGAATATTGAAATTTGGGTGCAGCAGATCTATATTTCAAAAATGCTCCATCGTAATGATAGGTGTACATGATAGAGGCCTACAAAAAACTAACAGTGCGCAGGTAATTTAGAAATGGCCCCCAAAAAGAATCTGATTATATTTTTTTTAGTGCTGCAAGAATTGCCGTGATGATGAAGGGTAGAGAAGAACCCTTGTCTACCCACTGGCTATCTAGCAGTTCCATCGTGAACTACACGATGCAGAGCGCTGGCTACGCAGTTTCGACATCGCAGGCCAACAACTACAAAGAAGTCATGTAAGTCAGTGCAGTGCTTTTCAAAGCCACAAGGTGTAAATTATTTTAACAAGTAATTTATGGAGCGCCATGTAGTTTAAAATTTGGCCCACAATAAAGTAACTACCAGCAAGTGAATGTGATGAGATTCCAATTGTATTCACGTAGCTATTACAGTGCCAAGTGGCCACCACGTGGGCACATGGGTCTCAGCAATCCGTTAACATTTTACAAAAAAAAATGTAGTGCATCGTGTACACAAGAATAAAGGAATGTATAGACTGGCAGTGAGCCCTAGAGTGACTTAGTTAATCGATAGCATAGCCGTCTTCATGCTTGCAATACAACACGCATTCTTCAAACAGCGTCACACAAAAATGTAGTGCATCGTGTACACAAGAATAAAGGAATGCATAGACTGGCAGTGAGCCCTAGAGTGACTTAGTTAATCGATAGCATAGCCGTCTTCATGCTTGCAGTACAACACGCATTCTTCAAACAGCGTCACACAAAAATGTAGTGCATCATGTACACAAGAATAAAGGAATGCATAGACTGGCAGTGAGCCCTAGAGTGACTTAGTTAATAGATAACATAGCCGTCTTCATGCTTGCAGTACAACACGCATTCTTCAAACAGCGTCACACAAAAATGTAGTGCATTGTGTACACAAGAATAAAGGAATGCATAGACTGGCAGTGAGCCCTAGAGTGACTTAGTTAATCGATAGCATAGCCGTCTTCATGCTTGCAGTACAACACGCATTCTTCAAACAGCGTCACACAAAAATGTAGTGCATCGTGTACACAAGAATAAAGGAATGTATAGACTGGCAGTGAGCCCTAGAGTGACTTAGTTAATCGATAGCATAGCCATCTTCATGCTTGCAGTACAACACGCATTCTTCAAACAGCGTCACACAAAAATGTAGTGCATCGTGTACACAAGAATAAAGGAATGCATAGACTGGCAGTGAGCACTAGAGTGACTTAGTTAATCGATAGCATAGCCGTCTTCATGCTTGCAGTACAACACGCATTCTTCAAACAGCGTCACACAAAAATGTAGTGCATCGTGTACACAAGAATAAAGGAATGTATAGACTGGCAGTGAGCCCTAGAGTGACTTAGTTAATCGATAGCATAGCCGTCTTCATGCTTGCAGTACAACACGCATTCTTCAAACAGCGTCACACAAAAATGTAGTGCATCGTGTACACAAGAATAAAGGAATGCATAGACTGGCAGTGAGCCCTAGAATGACTTAGTTAATCGATAGCATAGCCGTCTTCATGCTTGCAGTACAACACGCATTCTTCAAACAGCGTCACACAAAAATGTAGTGCATCGTGTACACAAGAATAAAGGAATGTATAGACTGGCAGTGAGCCCTAAAGTGACTTAGTTAATCGATAGCATAGCCGTCTTCATGCTTGCAGTACAACACGCATTCTTCAAACAGCGTCACACAAAAATGTAGTGCATCGTGTACACAAGAATAAAGGAATGCATAGACTGGCAGTGAGCCCTAGAGTGACTTAGTTAATAGATAACATAGCCGTCTTCATGCTTGAAGTACAACACGCATTCTTCAAACAGCGTCACACAAAAATGTAGTGCATCGTGTACACAAGAATAAAGGAATGTATAGACTGGCAGTGAGCCCTAGAGTGACTTAGTTAATCGATAGCATAGCAGTCTTCATGCTTGCAGTACAACACGCATTCTTCAAACAGCGTCACACAAAAATGTAGTGCATCGTGTACACAAGAATAAAGGAATGTATAGACTGGCAGTGAGCCCTAAAGTGACTTAGTTAATAGATAACATAGCCGTCTTCATGCTTGCAGTACAACACGCATTCTTCAAACAGCGTCACACAAAAATGTAGTGCATCGTGTACACAAGAATAAAGGAATGCATAGACTGGCAGTGAGCCCTAGAGTGACTTAGTTAATCGATAGCATAGCCGTCTTCATGCTTGCAGTACAACACGCATTCTTCAAACAGCGTCACACAAAAATGTAGTGCATCGTGTACACAAGAATAACGGAATGTATAGACTGGCAGTGAGCCCTAAAGTGACTTAGTTAATCGATAGCATAGCCGTCTTCATGCTTGCAGTACAACACGCATTCTTCAAACAGCGTCACACAAAAATGTAGTGCATCGTGTACACAAGAATAAAGGAATGCATAGACTGGCAGTGAGCCCTAGAGTGACTTAGTTAATAGATAGCATAGCCGTCTTCATGCTTGCAGTACAACACGCATTCTTCAAACAGCGTCACACAAAAATGTAGTGCATCGTGTACACAAGAATAAAGGAATGCATAGACTGGCAGTGAGCCCTAGAGTGACTTAGTTAATCGATAGCATAGCCGTCTTCATGCTTGCAGTACAACACGCATTCTTCAAACAGCGTCACACAAAAATGTAGTGCATCGTGTACACAAGAATAAAGGAATGTATAGACTGGCAGTGAGCCCTAGAGTGACTTAGTTAATAGATAACATAGCCGTCTTCATGCTTGCAGTACAACACGCATTCTTCAAACAGCGTCACACAAAAATGTAGTGCATCGTGTACACAAGAATAAAGGAATCCATAGACTGGCAGTGAGCCCTAGAGTGACTTAGTTAATCGATAGCATAGCCGTCTTCATGCTTGCAGTACAACACGCATTCTTCAAACAGCGTCACACAAAAATGTAGTGCATCGTGTACACAAGAATAAAGGAATGCATAGACTGGCAGTGAGCCCTAAAGTGACTTAGTTAATAGATAACATAGCCGTCTTCATGCTTGCAGTACAACATGCATTCTTCAAACAGCGTCACACAAAAATGTAGTGCATCGTGTACACAAGAATAAAGGAATGCATAGACTGGCAGTGAGCCCTAGAGTGACTTAGTTAATAGATAACATAGCCGTCTTCATGCTTGCAGTACAACACGCATTCTTCAAACAGCGTCACACAAAAATTACTATAAATATTTTTCAGAAATTAAATATTAATTTCTAGTGCACCAAATTAATACAGTATATTAATTTTTTTATTACCAGTGTGTTTACGTATATTTTTCACTTTCAGGAAACAGAGATACTTATTTCACCAAAGAAATAAGAAATTTTTCATATAAAATTCAGCTGCACATAAATTTTATATGTTTTATTATTTCATTTTACAAGGGTATTGCATGGGGTGCAATGTGATGTATTGATGCATGACGTCATCTTATATTATTAATAAACTACTACTACTACTCAACAGGGCAACTATACCACTAGCAGCTGTCAACAGTCGAGTCACCGCCACTGCCTACAAAATTGTTGTATCTACCGCGCCAGGACAAACATCCCAATAATGGAAATTATTTTTGCCCGATGAGTCACAGGAACCATACGAGAGGTCCGGGGCTAGTACAGCAGTGTGTCACGGGATGCCACCACAAGTATAATGTCTGGATCCCACATCTCTCTACCATGCCGCTTGCACCGAGGATATGGTGCCAGACTTGCACCTGCTAACCCCCTATCCAGATACCCTATGCCAGTGAAGGAAGGGATAGTCGAGAAGTATATAAGGAGATGCACCCAAACCTCCGGACCGTCAGTTCTGCTTCAGTACGTGATCGGACTTCCGACTCCTCTCCTGGGCTCTCATCACACAAGCAATCTATGCAGAGGCCCACACCAATCTAGACCACTTCACAGCTACCTCACGGAGTCGAAGATCCTCTCCAGCCATCTACTAAGGAAGAACCAGTAGCATCATCAGCTCAGCACACTGCTACATGTCCAGTCCCTTATGGACAACCCTTAACTTTGTACAGGGCGCCTTCCCCTGTTTTAGGCTAGGGTGTTTACCTTCCGCCAAGCCCAGGTGGATAGGAGGTAGTATTTCCACCATCTTTTTTTTATTTTCCTTTATGGTAAAATAAACATTGATCTTGCCTAACTTCTCAAGTATAACTCCGACCTCCTACCCCTCACCATCATAGGATCTGATGGGGACAGCAGGAGACCGGGTTTGCTCTTTCCGAATCCACTCTGACAACAGACCAAAACATCCTTGGAAGGCCACCTATTCTCTGCCCAGCGCAGTGAACAGTAGAGTCATGACACTAGGATACCGTCTCCTGGAAGGTGGCTTGCCAGCTTGAAGTCGCCCCCGCCTCACCGCACACTCAGCGGTGCCGAGGAGGAGAACTTCTTCGGGTCTGGGGAGACCAGTGACCTTGGGACACTCACCTCACCACTATTGGAAGGTCACCTGTTTCTTGCACCCAGGTGGGAGCCACAACACTATGTACGCTCCTGGTGGGATCGGCTTGCCGGCTGGGGTGAACTACTCTCATTGCACAGTTCACGGTGCCGAGTGGGGCTACACTCTGGTGCAGGGAAGACCAACCCTATTGGGACAACACCATGCAGTTCCTGTAACCAACACTTTACAGCTCGATACTTCCACACCTCCGGTGGGGAAATCAAGAGTGAGGTGCGGTGTTGGCAGTAGCAAAGCGCACCTATACTTGCATTCCAACACATCGACTACCTAGCTCCTGCAGGTCAGATCCAAGTTTAGAGCCAGATACCTTACACCCGCAGGGATGGTGTTCAGAAGAATGCTAAAGAAGGTGAAGGCTATCTCTAAAGATCCCAGCGGGTTCGGGTTATTGAGTCCATGTGAACAAACTGCTTCACTGTGACAAATCACCATACCAGTACCATCCGTCATTCCTGCACCACTGCTCGAGTCACCCACCCGTATAGCGGAAGGATACCATCCAGTGGTGCAGGAAATATTGTTCAGCGAGGGGTCCACCTAGACTCCGGCAGTACCTAGCGGCTCCATGCCAGTGGAGAATCCCAGTACCTCAAATGCACACCCCATGTTCCAGTCAAGCGCAACCAGGGCCAATGAACCAACAATAGCAAAGTTGACCATGGGCCAGACGCACCATCCCGCTTGCTTGAACTCCGTCCAGTGGTGCAGGAGATATTGTTCAGTGAGGGGTCCACCTAGACTCCGGCAGTACCTAGCGGCTCCATGCCAGTGGAGAATCCCAGTACCTCAAATGCACACCCCATGTTCCAGTCAAGCGCAACCAGGGCCAATGAACCAACAATAGCAAAGTTGCCCATGGGCCAGACGCACCATCCAGCTTGCTTGAACTCCGTCCCGCACCCTAAGCCTCCACCACGCAGAGTTGTATTGTCAGAGCCGGACTTCGTACCGAGCCGGCGGCTTACTAGGCCAGTATTGTATTCCGGTTGGGAACTAGTGCAAAGAGACGACTAGCCACCTAAGATGTGACTCTCCTAGTGTCAAACAAGTCATCCAGGGATGCGGGCAGCCAATCAGGAGGGTCTGTCACACATCAGTATGTATCATCCAGTGTTATGTCTCATACCATTCACACTAATTATATTGCAAGAGATTTTCTGTTATGGCATGGCATCGGTACCAAGGCGTCACAGACGCCATGTCACCTTCTTTGTCTTGGTTTAATGGGTGTCAGTGCAGGTCATTTATTTCGCTGCTCGGAGGTGAAGCAACTTTTGTATAGGCTGTTCACGGTAAAGTGGGCACTTTTTGAAGCTGTTCATCAGACATAATAACCAATAAATAAATTTCAATGTGGCCTCAGAGCTTTGGGTTTGAATATAGTGAATACATACACTGTGTTTATTACTCACATGGCAGGGTTTACATTAACAACTGGGGGAAGGATATAAATTGGTTGAAAGAAAAAAGTAACTAGGGCTTCAAAAGTGCTCACTTTATTGTGAACGACCTATAACGGTCAGATACTTACAAGAGACTTTAAATTTATCTGGAACATTTTCTTTTACTTTGTGCACCTCCAAGTATGCCTCCCTTCTGGAGCAGACTCACGGCCCCTCCGGTATATCAAACTCTCTAACTTTTTCTTTCACTGCACCTGCGCCGTTTTCCAGCTTCTACCAATGTGGGGCTTTGTGCCACATGCCCGTTTATTTTCAAGTAAGTCTATGTTTATTAAGGTGTATTTCTATTGGAAGTTTATTGCAGTGTATGAAAGGCGTGAAGCCACAATAGCCCAACTCGAATGTTTATATTTTTTATAATTCATGAAAGTCTGCAACAGTAATATCTCCGTACTCAGATGTCAAGAGAGACAGGGTAATTTAGCACAGACTTTTCAACCACAGCCTACTAGCTTTTCGACCACAGCTGGCGCCCACCGGATATTAATGATGCACGTTCGAGACTCTGTGACCACCCCACTAGCAGCAAATCGGCATACCCGCACTTGGGTTTCACAGCGCCAATATCCTGCTAGGCATCCACTTTCCTGTGTACAAAACTATTTTTAAAAATGCAAGGCATGTTCATTTAGGCCAAACGTATACGTTCATAATGATTATGAAGTCAAATATAAAATAAACTAGCTATAAATTTTCGGCACTATTACAATTACAGACAAAACTTTTAAGCATTGCCGCATTTTTAAGCGTACTGTAGCAACAGTCCAACTTCAACTTATTTTCATGTGTCACAGAGAATACGGCAGGTAAGGTACCAAATATTTACTTCTTTCAAGATATAAACACATTTTGATGGTGATTCATACAGGAATAAAATTGGAACATTACAACTTAACAAAATAGAAAACAGCACTAGAACAAAGTTAAAAGACATAACCGGCAACTGTGTAAGCTACAATTTACAGTTAAGAGAAAACACGGCAAGGACAAAAAAAACTGGGTATTAAATAAATAATGGTGATGAATAAACCCACCTCCAACCCAGTTTCCAGTCTTTTTTCTACATCTACACGTTTACTAGCAAAAGAAAAAATGTATATGAAGTTTTTTCTGAGTGCGAATTCATAAAATACCTCAATAAATTCAATATGGACTTAAGTAATACATTCTCACTTTCATTGCAATCAGTATGTGACAAAAAAAATTGACAAATTATTTAGCACCTGTGTTAAACAGGGCACTAGAAACATTTTAATTTACAAAAAAAAATTGTAAAATAGGTTTTGCAAATGTACATTTTGGATTTTGCAGTTTCTGGTGAGCCAAAATTTCATGCTTTATGAAGCAACGTTGGCTGTGCTCTAACTTGCAGTCCTGTGTAATGTCAACAGCATGACTTCCACATCAACATGTCAGAACAGCTGAGAAGGGATACATTAGTAGAGCAACAACACTGGCATGACTCTCTTAGGCACATTCTACAATGACACGCATGCGGACGCGGATAACTTACATAAAGATACACGTAAGAAAGCTGGGAATCTCCCAAATCTTCTGAATCTGTGCAGCTAATTGGAATAAAGTATTTGGTTTGTTAATATCCACTTTCGTGGCTATCATCATACGTACAGCAACAAGTGCTTCAATTTGCCATGGTAATTATCTTTTTTGTTTTAATAAATAAGTGAACATTATTTGGCAGTAGTATTTACACATTTTTAAAAACTGTTAAAATATACAAAATGAGATGTATATATTATGAAACTTGCCTCAGTAATTTACAACAACTGAGTATTTTTGATTCTGTAAGTTGCAAGACTATACATTTCTTTGTATTGTAGAGTGGTTAAAATTCATCCCGAGTCATCTGCTAGTTTTGCTTGTGTTTCAGTGTCTGGTTTCTGACGTATCCGTGGATTGTAGAATGGGCTTAGAACTGTCAAAAAAACGGCCTTTATAAATGTGGACACCTGCTACAGATACAATGCTACAAGTTAGGTCTGTAGAGCTCAACCCCCCCGTGTCGACAGCGAGAATGCCATCAGAGATGGAGAAAGATGCTCAGAGAAGTAGGAGCCGGCTGTGGCCTGCGGTTAGCAACACCTCGAGCAATTTCAGGAAACCATGGAAAACTGATACCAGAATTCCAACTCCGGTCCTCTCGAATGAATGCAAGTTAAGTGTGTTATCACAGTGCCACCTCGTTATGTACCACCTCAAGGTTACACCCTATTCGATTTACTGAATTTTCACCACACTCTATAACACGACAGGCCATGGGACATTGCTTTGCATATATCATAAAATCTGTATTTCTCTACTGGTGCTTCTAGTGAGCATCATTTCTGTAATCAGTTGCATGAAAATATTCGTTATTTCTTGCCGGCAGACACTGGTCAAAATTTAACAAACACAGCGCAGCTGTAATAATTGGATACGGCCTAAGAAATAATTATTTGTGTTGTGTCGTGCAAAAAATTGCGTTAAACATTCTCAAATTGAACTTATGAGAAAATATAAATAAATACAAATCGGCAGGAACTGATGGCCCTAAACCCAATGAGTTTCATGAACAGCTGACCACTGTTCTACAAACATGAAGTACCAGCTTTACAAAACAAACATGACAACCTACCTCCGGGTTGGAAACTTGAATTCCAACAAAATAATTTGGCCGCACAACCATCTTGCTTTTTGCTGACTTGTTTTTGTTTTTCTTCCGTCTCTTATTATTCGGAGTAGTTATGTCCTGGTCCTGCAGGAAAATTTAGAAAATTACATCACTGTACCATGTCTTCTATAGCATGTCTCCACACAAGAGAACACGGAGCAGCCAGAGCCGACAATAATGTAAATAGCACCCAAGGAGTGGGAGCGGAGAGATTTGGGCAGCTCTTAACATTGAGGTCTCGAGAGCCGATGAGGGAGAAATGAGGTGGGTACAGAGCATTGCAGGAATGCAAGGCCGAGGTAAATGGGAGATACCCGAGAAAACCCACCAATCAGTGGCATCATACAGCATGATTCCCACAGCCAAAATCCAAGAGCTATCCCACCAGGAATCGAACCAGGTTTGCATTGGTGAGTGGCAAGTAGTCTGGCCATCACACCACAGTGGCTTCGACATCCAACAAGAACGTTAAGTAAAGGTTATGGAGGCCTCCCTCCACTTTTATCGAAAATGTAATTTTTTTAGGTATACACAACGGTTTACTTGAATAGGAACATGAACCAGAGTGAACTTACATGAAACCCACAACACAATGTAAACGAACCCACTTCTGTTTAGCACCCTGGCGGTTGTCTACCCTGTGACAGGCAGCTCTAACACTAGCAGATTTCACTGGCTAATTACTTCAGTGATGCCAGCTATTGTCCCAACACTACTGATGACCACTGACACTTATTCCCACATGCTGCCAGGTGGCACCCTGCGGACGGTTTAACTATTTTTTAATGAAAACATATAAAAAAGACAGAATCTCAAGTACTCAGTCTCGTACTTGTCAACAGGCACATGCACAAAGAACAACGAAAATGTGTTGTCCTTCATGTGTGTGTGCCTGTTGACAAGTACTAGACTGTGAGTACATACTTGAGCTTCTGTCCTCGTATATGTATATTATTGTTTTTAATTTTGAAGTAGTTTACTACATCATATTTCATTATTATTAGTTATATGATAAAGACTACTGCTGTGTAGTGTACCTGCTTATCATGTATATTAAATTAAATTAATGGAATGTGGTGATGCACAGCACCCAGACAAAAATGAACCTCAACAAGAAACAATTCAAGAAAAATTCTGAAGTCTCATTATGTAATAATGTGGGAGCCAAGTGCGGCAGATATGTAGGCTGTCCTAGCAGTGCGAAGGTGGTCTACAACTCTGTCCCACCAGCGAGACTCTGGACAACATCAACTACCGCTCCTGTTCTCTGGTGAGTTCTCCTTTAGCCAAAACCGTAAGCTGCCCATTATTAGTAAAAAAAAAAAAAGTAAAATTTTGTCTGTAATAAATTTGCATGTCAATACTTTTGGGAAACATTCCTCACATCTGGAGGATGAAAAAATGTTATGTGAACATAGGTCCGCAAACACTTCGTTTCTTTACTAAAGCCCGTAATACATAACGTACAGTGTATGGCCCGTAATGTATTACAGGCTGTAGAGAAGAAACGAAGCGTTTGCAGACCTATATTCATATATATAATTTTTTTCACTCTCCAGATGTGAGGAATGTTTCCCCAAAGTATTGACATGCAGTATTGCACCATCCTGTATATAAAGTTGAATGTTGAAATAAGACTACAAGTTTTTAAAGTGGGAGCTTATAATTGGTTAAGTCTTATCCTGTTTTATAATTTATATGAATATTTTGCTATGCAATATGTTCAATTTTTATGCTGTTTGCCTATTCACTTTTTATCTCAAAGTGTATGTGCAGAATTTGTAACTTCTCTATTGCATTTAAGGTGAATGTTGACGGACAATAAAGTATTCTTATTCTGAGAAATCAACAACTTTGGTCCTTAATGGCCCACAGCTTTCCTTTCTCCCCATCACAACACCAGCCAATTTCTGGCTTTCTGGGACTTTGACAGATCTATTAGAAATTAAATTTTAGTTTTGAGTTTTATATTGTACACTCATGTGGAGAAACATTTTGAAATGACGGGACTTAGTAATTACCGTTTTCAGTAAACCACTTGGTGTATACGATAATCCGGTTTCATACAACGCAAAAGCGTTTTTTTTTACTTGTTGCAAAGATAAACAAGAAAGCCCTGAATGTGATAAAGACACAGGTGTTTGGAGGATGGAAACATTAGGTAACTACCTTTTATAAAATAAAATGGGCGGTCCACTCTGAATGCATAAGTCATTGCACCAATTACATTATAACATTAAAACAAGTAAAATTATTTATACATTATGTCTACTAGGCCTTTGGAAAAAAATTGCCTCATAATTTCAGAATGTTTTTCTTTATTTCTATAATGTTCTATCACATAGATAACAGTTATGTATAGTACAACACAATTCGGATTAAAATTTTAAAATATGTAAAATTGCTTAAAATGAACTCACCTATGGTACTCTGTGAAAACTATCTCGATATGCATCTGCTCATCAATTTAATTTCACTTACTATCAAGAATGCAACGCTCGACCGGAAATGTGGTACGAAAGAAGTACGCTTCCATTTATTCATGCTTCACTTAACCGGTTTCCGGCACGGTAACCGTGCAGCTTTTCCACTTTTTTCAGTCTACAGCTGTACCATTACGTCTATCGCTGTGCCGCGTCAGCTGATGTTTATCTCTTTAAACTGTCAGCTTGTCACAGAGACCTGCGTGAGTCATCCATTTTTGCCTGTTGAAGCGCGTATCTGATCATCTGGAGTATGTGTCCGAAATGGCATATTTTAATGACGAAATTATCATCTGACCCAATTTTGTATACAAAAATGGTGGCATATTCTGTAATTTGGTATTTCGTATTTTATATCTTGTGAATATTAGCAAAAATACAAAATTACAAAACACCATGTTGTTTTTTACCTTCAAAACACATGCACAAATGCATAAATTAAAAACAAAGTTTTTTAAAACAAATAATTGTTCATAAAATACATTAGGCATGTTCTAAAAAGCAAGAGAGTGTTGCCGCGAGTGCTACATACACAAGTGACTGTTGACAATGCCCAAAGTGAAACTTGACAACTTACGAAATAACAAGTTTGTCATTTCGGACAAGGCCTCAGTTACCTTCCCCCACCCCCCAACCCCCACCCAACCCTTCACTCTTTCACAATCACCACGTCTTGCCAGTGTATCGACTGCAGGCCCGCGTCACCAGGTCATTGTTCACTTTGTAGTGTCTTATTTTCACAATGTCAACAAAGTATCAAAGAACAGTTTAAACTATAGCGGAAAAGTAAGAAGAATAACTGAGCATGGTGTGTTCTCAACAAAAACATCAATTCCGGTGCCAACTAAAAAAAAAAAAAAAAAAAAAGTAGACTTTTTCAAGAAAGGCATAGTTTCACTTTTCTTACATTTTTATATCAACTGTTTAAATGTTTACAAAAAACTTAACATTTCCTAATTTTAAAACTTTGTGTGAGAAGGGGGGGGGGGAGGGGGGGGTGTAAGTCGGTAAAATTTAAATACGATCCTAGTAATAGAGATTGTACTGTATTGTTTAAATGCCAGGTTAACTCATTTACAGTCTGTTATAGTGTAGTCTTTATTGCATTGTATTCTAAACTTTCTTTCCATAACTCTGTCATCTAAAGGACGGGTCTGAGTGATGCACGTTGAGCAAGCGAAACACACACACAACTACACACCGCTTATCTATTGCTCCGTGTCGCCCGCCTGTCTCCGGCCGGCGCAGGCTGTGTATACTAGATGCGCTGTGAATTAACTACACTCGGTGCAACATAAATATCAGTTAAAGTATCGTGCAATTTAAATCCTGCACATACAGTGCGTGATTTGTGTTTGCTTTGAAATGTATAATACGTACTGTGTTTTATCACGATTTTCGGCACCAATATCACTGTTCCATAAATAGTAAAAATGTGTAAATTTGATTATCCGGGTTTTTAAATACAAATTCGCTTATTCGTGTTTTCTCTGGTCCCGATTAACATGGTTAACTGGGAGTTTACATTTCAATTGTTCAGAAAACAAAATGTAAACACAGTGAATACGCTTTTATTGTGCGGTTACTAAATTATATTAACAGACAACAAAAAACCTGTGATATTTCCAGGTCTTCCACGGTTAGTCGACATCCAGTTACGCTACATACAGTAACAAAGAACCCTTCTTCAAACATGAACTTGGTGGTAATCCCATCATGACTGTTTACCACAACGGGCAGGAATTATAGGATATTGCTGAACTTTCTCTGCACTTTTAGTTTGTTATGTTTCTGCATCTGAGTTACGGTGTGTCTGCGCTGTTTCCAGTTTATTAAGCACTTTTGAACTCAACATAAATGTCGCTGCACCTAGTGGCTCCATAATGGGCCCGCACAGACCGGCGTGCGGCCCACAATGTTGGCAACGACGGAGGGAACATAAGAAGCTCCATGTCGCAATGTTGAATTAAAAGTGTGAGGTAATCATTTCTGAAAACTGAAATCATTTCTCTTACTTTCTGTTTTTACTCGTGCCTGTTAAGAGTAAGAATAAGCTATTTTGGAAAATATTAATTTTCCTAATAATTTCAGTTTCACATTAGACACATATGTACATAAAGTAATCAGGCCTACGGTGTGTTAATTGTAAATATGATGTAAGAATATACAATGCACATAGAAGCAGATCTCAAGCACGGCTTCCGAAAGCGCTCAGTTTACCGTGAGCAATGGCCTCATTCCGACCCTTGTATTCTACTTTATGCACATCTGCTATTTTCCGTGCTAAATCAATAATTGTAACCCCGCCTATAGCCAATACACACAGGATAGTGCCACCCGAACACACAATCAGTCTCCCATTGTGTACGCAGCCAGATAAAAATATTTCAAACAAAAAATTCCTACACAATTTTAAGATTTTTTTTAGGAATTCAATGAAATTTGTTACTGGAAAGAGTTTCTCAAAATTTCAAATTTTCCAGGATGTGTATGAGCCGTGATAATGAGTCTTGCTGTCGGTTGGATGTAAATTGTAAACCTTCTGTGATCCAACCTCACTGCTAGACCCTAGCAAGCACCGTCACCACGGATCAACTCCAAATGTGGATCTCTATAGGAACTAGGGTCCCGCAGCATCCCCCACCACCACATCACATCTGTACACAAGCTGGAATTTGTAATGAACCTTAACTTCGCATCAGGCCGAGATAAATCACGAGAAGCTCTTCGCTTGCGAAGCTGCTTGGACTGCTCATGGCCGGAGCTCTCGTCCTCGGACACAAGATCAGCCAAGAGCAGCAAAGTTTCTTCAAACTGACTGTCGCGCTGCACATTCTGCTCCTGCCCTTCTGACGATGCACGCTTTTCCCCCTCTGCCACGCTCTCGCCACAGTGTGTGTCTGACGGCTGCTCTTCCATCACAGACACACATTCTGAAAAATAACAACTTGTTTCATTATGTGCATAAAAATGGCTCCACTGACTACAAGATTAGCATAACTGCATCCCATCATACGAGCTAGCTAGGTTTGATCACCAACGGATCTGAGTTGGAATGTTTCTCACGTGGGAAATATGACCAGCAAGTTCTCAGTACTTCTATTCCATTCATCCACAGAGACAGCGGAAGTCTCAACTCCTATCAAGGAAATGGTGGGGTTTCTCTGATTTTCCCACATGTGAAACAGGGCAAATTATTTCTCTTGTCACTCCCGTTCTTACATTTTGCCACCGCTCCATCTCTACCTCAACTCACAGTCAAGTGCCAAACACACAACCTATCAACTGGAGAACTGTACTCTCTCCCCTCCATGCTTTGTATCACCCTCCATGCTGATCAGGAGCGACTGGTGTAGCGGCCGGCTGTAACTTCATCTCCGCACTTTCCCACCAACCTCACGTGGAGCTCAAACACATCCTGCCACCCAGGAAAGAGCGAGAGCCTTACAACATTGCCGTGAACCAAGATAAATGAAATATCCCTAGTCTAAGGCAGTGTCTCAAACTGAACAACATACTCTGCAGAGAGCACATTAACAAGCCGGTAGGCTCAGTCTTGTTCTGTGTATAGAGATGATGCTGTCTTTTAGCTACACAAACACTGGAAATGTGTGAAAGTTGTGGATGACGCTTATTATAAGAAATAACAAGTGTAGTCATTTATATTTACAGTTGGAATAAAACACCTCATGCCTTGTTTCAAATGTTTAAATTTTGAAGCCTTCTTTTACAGCTCAAGTTACTCGACTGCTTGATGCTGCTAGATCAACACACATTTTTTATCATCAAAACTGTTAACACATTTCACAAAAAGGTGCAAGTTAAACAGAAAGAATTTTACATCAAAATTGATGCCTGAAAAAAATTTCAATTATCCATGACCATCTGAAATAACAGCATTATATAGTTGTAACAGAACACGGCAAATACCAGAGCACACAACCACCCAGTAATTTCAATTCAGTTTACTTTTTAATAGGGGAAAAAAAAATCTTACGTTAGTGTAGATGATTCTATTATGTTATGCTTTGACACTTCAAAATGGAGAAAAATGCCAGAATATAAATTATTTCTGAAATAACGAGATGGAAATGTGTTGGTGCAGCTTATTTATATTTTACAGATTTTATGAAAACAATGGTTAATAATAATAATAATAAATACACTTGCAATTAGGCTACCGCCCGGTGGCGAGCTCTCCCACCTCTACCTTACCCGACCAAACTTCTCTTCCACTCCCTTCCTGAATTTACCAATCCCTCTCACAGATACCAATTCCTCCCTCAACACATTCCACTCCCTCGCAGACCTCACAAGCATGGACTGCCTACCCCGCTCTGTTCTCCTCCACACCCTCTGAAGCTTCTCACTGTTGTTTCCTCTTCCTCTAAACACCCCCTTACTTAGCTTGCAGTGTAGCCCTCCCCATCCTCCCTCTTCATTCATCATCCTGACTAACCGTTCAACTTTCCTCCTGTCCCATAATGAGCTCTACCCCATTTCTTTCATCATCACTGATGGCCTATAGTTCCCTTCTTCCTCATCATCCTGCCCCTGCCTTCTCCACCTACCCTTCACCCATCTTGCTGCCTTTCTCTGCACCTTTTCCAGTTCTCGCACCTCCACCTCCACATACGGGTCCCATATTGCTGCAGCATATTCTAACATTGGCCATACCATGGCCATACACCTTTCTTCTTCACCTCACAGCTGACTCCATTTAGCACCCTTCCCAGCATACCCAGAGCCCTTCTTCCCTTTGCAACCACACTCTCTACCTGTTTTTCCCACCTGAGGTCTCACTGCAGTGCAATCCCTAGATACTTATATACTGCTGCTTCTTCTATCTCTTGTCACTCCCATCTGTACATGTCCCTGCTTATCATCTTCTTCCTTGTGAACCTCACTACCTTAGTTTTTCTTACATTTATCTTCATTTTATTTTTTCTGGTCCACAACCATATCTTATCAATGTCCACCTGCAAATTTCCGCTCCCCTCTTCCACCTCAGCATATACAACACAATCGTCTGCAAACAATGTGATTTTTCCCCTAATCCCCAAACCCATGTCATTTACCATTATGGTAAATAACAAAGGACCCAGCACGCTTCCCTGTGGTACCCCTGACGTAACTTCCTCTTCCTTCAATATTGCCTCCCCCACTTTCACCCTCTGCCTTCACCCCCTGAGAAAGTCCCCTATCCATTCCAATACCCTCCTGTCTGGTATCAGCGCCTCCACTTTCCTCATCAATGTCCCATGGAGTACCTTATCGAATGCCTTCTCAAAATCTATGAAGCAGGCATCCACCTGCTTCTCCTCATCAACTACCTGCACCAGATCCTCTAATAACCCAGCCAGCTGAGTCTCACATGAGTAACCCCTCCTGAAACCATGCTGGGACTCCTCCAACCAATTCCTATTGCTCATAACCCTCACCACATACTGCACCACCAGCCTCTCCATTACTTTTCCTGTACTTGATGTGAGACTCACTGGTCTGTAGCTGCCAGGTCTCCCCCTATCCTCTCCCTGCTTGTGTATAGGTACCACCATAGCATCCTTCCAATCTTGTGGTAACTTACCCTCTCCTAAGGACTTTTTAAACAGCACTTCTAAATATTTCGCCAACTACTTGCCACCAAACTTTAGTGCTGCGTTTCCTATCCCATCTGGCCCCTCTGCCTTACTGTTCACCAAACCCCTAATTACCTTTTCCATCTCCCACTTCCTCATTGTAAACTTGCATCCTTGCGCACATTAACCCACAGTGTTACCATTGTTATTCTTGATGCACAACTATGGCCGTTACTAACTTTAACAGCTCATTTTAAACAGTAGCATTGATAAATTCCATTACAAATTCAAAAATGTACTAAATATTTCATAAAATTTCAAAAGACTACTTTATGGAAAAAACTTTAATTTCCCGGGTTACTTTTTCCAGCCGTATTATAGAAATGTCAAATGCAAGATTTTCTCTTTTATCCTAGGAAAGTGTGAGATTGGAAATACAAGAGTAGTCAGTTCATCACCTAAAACAACAAAAATTGACGACACCTCACTGCTCTTCTATAACGGACATGAATTTACTACCGACCAATCAAAATTATTTCTAGCCTATAAGCAATCTGGGCAAGCAACTACAAACATAATAAACAAATATTAACGTGTTTTTTTTTTTTTTTTAAGTGTGGTTGCAGGAAAAAAAATGCGAATTTTGCATGCATAGAGCAAAGATGAGTAGGACCAAACAATTTTTTAGCTAGTTATTATTCTTACATACAGGTACAGACTAGCTTTTGAACCAAAATTTTAATTGCTACAACATATAGTTAAAGGGCTATAGGTTCTCGAAGTTGTGTTTTTTGACATTTGCTGCAGCACCTTTCTGGAGAACCAGAAGAGGAAACTCGCTAATTTTTGGGATAACACGAGAACTTTATCTAAACTATTGACTGATGTGATTTTATATTCTCAAAAATTTGTCAATTTTTAATGTGCACAATGTAAAACACGGTTGTTTTCGCATCCATTAAAAACAAAAAGTAATAGTTTAAAGAGAAAAACAATACACTCGTGAAGTAACTACATCAATATACTTTCAAAACAAAGTGCAAAAATTTAGGTTTTTTTAATTATTATTATAGCAAAATGCTGCTACAAAAGGCTTGCATGTTTTCTGTACTGAGGGCGTTCAGCTGGACGGAACAGCTCTTTCTCTCAGGGTTGCCAAACCTACACTCACCTCACGACTGAACTTTCTTACCTGGCTAGTCTCGGCCATGCCGCTATCCAAACCTCAATTGAGGTGCTCTTTGAATCTGTGACATACGGTTGCCAGTGGTCGATCGAGAATGTTAGTTAATAATTTTGCACTTTTTGAATGTATAATTTTACCATTGTATTTAATGAAACTTATAATGTAATTATACGAAAAACACTACTTTTTTTTTTGTGTGCAATGGATCCGCAAAAATCCAAGAATGGCAGGCGTTACAAAAAACTAAAAGGAACAAACTTTCCCAAGAGATGAGGAGATTTAATGCTGCTCAACGATCATCACGACAAAATGTATGCGGTTCTGAAAAAATGGAAGTGGTTACAACATCCATGCCAACAAAAAACGTATAGGAAGCTCGTGAAGAGTCAAAATAAGTAATATATTTTATTAACGCGAAATGAAAAATGAGGGTGGTTTAATGTGAGAGTTTTTACCGGCGCTGATTATCTGAGGTCCTTATTTAGTGCCGATGAAGATAAACTGAGATGAAGATTGAGCAACGATGGGATGCAATGGGTGTGAGTGAAATTGGAGTACTCCAAGAAAACCATAGACCAATGCTAACGTGCTCCATGTTTTCTGAATGTAAAAATACAGGGTGACCCACCGGGATCGAAAACGTGTCACCTTTGTGAAAGGTGAGTGCTCTAGCCATTACACAACCATGGCTTCATTGGTCGAATGTGAAATAATGCCCGTTGGCTATATCTTTATAGTATATCCATAACTTAATTTTCTATCCATCTAGTTTCTTTGTAACTGTGGTAAGAGTACACAAATCACATGCGCTAGCCCAAGGGCTTGTCTCCATTCTGTTAGTCTGCAAAACAGCTGTAATGAAAAACACGTAAATATTATAGTGTAGAAAATTACATGTATTAATCAATAATACACTTAAGTGCCACTTTAGCCAAAAACTGAAGATACTTTGGGGTTAGCATTTTAATTAATATTTAAGCTTTCATGGGAAAATGCCTTAATGTAAATATTTGTTACGGTTTCGTTTAATGATGCAGGCTGAAAACAAATTCTGATTTTTGCAAAGTGTATTTTTTTAAAGTTGTATATACACTTGTAACAAACAACGTGTTATACAAAAAAGATCAATGGGAATGGTTTACATTCGCCAGTATTTGGAACCCACAAAATATGTGGCTGCTGGCTGGAGGATCGGAAATGTCAATATTTTTACTTTTGAACTCCAGCAGAACTAATAGTTAAAAACAGTAACATATTTTTGCAGGCCTGTTATTAAGAGACCAAATCGTAAAAAAAGAATTGCGTATCAGAGAAAGCACAAAATCAAACAATCCATTTATTAGACTATATTTCGTTTCGCGAAAGGAAAAACTCATCATAAATAAACTGAGATTACATAGAAAAGATAAGTGCCCTTGTAGTTGATGTTGATAGAAAAGTAAATGTACACGTAATGTTGGATTCACGGGATCTGTTCGGCCGTTAGCGATGTAAAAACGACTGGCAAACAATACTACACTAATTAAAAAGTGTAGTCATTCGTGTTTTCACGTTATACAAAAGTAAGCTAAATAAATATGTCACTTTTGATAACAAAGTACATATTGCTATTTCTAATATTATTAATTAATTAATTTTTTCCATATTTAAACAAATGCCGGTATTACAGATTGTGTTATGTATCTTAATCATAGGGGAGTTTTTTTTTTTTAAATAAACTATATATAAATAAACACTACGATCTTTGTCACCATTTATTTCTGTACATCCCAGCATGCAATGATGAACATAACACCATTGCTTATAAGTGCTACCTTTATCATAATATACTGAAAATATGTATACAAGTATGTCCACGGGCTGAGTATCAAACACTGTGTTTTATCTTTAGTCTGGTATAAAAAATTTAATATATTGGTGCTTTTCATGTTGCACTGTACTTGTGCTATATGGTAAAACATATCGTTTGGGATTAGTTCTTTAGTTAATATGTTACATTCTGAATCCTTGACATTCAAATACATATTTCCAAACAAGCATGCTCTACCACAGCCTCAACATCGGCTCATGCAAACTTGCGTTAGACTTATGACTTCAAGACATATTCGTTTTTGTAAATAATCGTTTCAGAGGACTTTAAATGCAATATTAAAGATTTTACAGGTATGCGCTACTTATGATTGTGTGTGTGCTATTTACGAGTGCATAAGTGTACGTCTGTTAATCTGTGTTGGTGAAACTGGCCCTGAGAAGTTTAACTTCGATTTTAATCTCGGTATTGTTCAGCGTGTTTCACCATGTTTAATCAAATATTTGATTTCTGAATTTCATGCAGCATGCTGAAGGCAGAAGATTTTTAAATAAATTATTTGCAAAACTATGTGCTGCAATCAGTTGATTTTAGTTATAAAATTTTCGTGTCTGTTGCTTGGCAAAGCGTTGTGTGGCTGTGAATGGAAATTCGCAGACGCTCCAGAATAGAAAGTGGCCGAGAGAATTTTCACGGGCATGAAAGCGATCAGGGCGCCGCATATGAGACCGCAGCTTCGAGAATAAGCATGCCTTTCTCATGCTTGTCGGAGAGGTTGCGGGCAGTGGAGATGTTAGGGCGAAAGTGTGCCAGAAGGGATTTGAAGTCACACTCCCTCAAGAACTGCACGGAATTACGCAGCTCCTGTGGTGTGTCCTTCGTCCCCCCCCCCCCCGCGAACTTTGCGGGATGTGGCGAGAAGGGAATGCAGCTTGTGTTGTGTTTGTTGTAGCAAGGTGGTGTGGTTCAGAGTGTTGTTCGTGTGTGGTCTGTCGGAGTACCTGGGCGTATGAAAAGTTTGGTCGTGTTTTTCTGAGTTGTGGGAAGTTTACTGTGTTCCTAGACGGTGCAGGAGCTGATTTGGAAGATGTTTTTATTTTGGCAGCTTGGTACTTTTACACCAGGTCCAGGAACAGACAGTCCTTTGAGAAGGCAGAATGTGGTCCAGCGCAAGTGCTGCATTTAGGGAGTTGTTCTGCTTGAATGCAGACACTCTCGGTGTGGGGTCCGGTGCAGAAGTTCCTGTTGTTGCCGAGGAATTGACAGTTCCGGCATTTAGCCACGTCTGTTGTTGTTCTGAGAGAGCCGCCAGTGAACTACTGCCATATTGACTTTTTTTATCTTCCCCCGTTGAGGGTTGGGGGGAAAGTGTTCTGCACCGCAGTGACACAGAAAAATCCTGTGGGTTCTAGATAAATAAGGTGTTAACTGTACTATACCAATACCGGGCAGTCAACATTAACGACGACGCGAAAATTCACAGCAGCGCTCCTAGCGATGTGAGGTGATGAACAGCCTAGAACTGTGTACTTAAGCCGACAGCATTCTTGAAATATAATATTGTGTTGTATGCGAAAACGTTATAAAAAAAAAAGATCCTACGGGCGCAATAAAACAAACAAAGATATTTACCGAATACCTTTGGGGGCAGTAAAGTTACCCAAAACACTGCGCTATCTATACAACTGTGAATTTTCCTTTGGAGAAATTTTGTCTCACAAGAGAAAGTTCACTAACTCACGAAAGAATTTTTTTGCCAACTGTTACCCAATTTGTACGTTTTGTTTATTCTCTTCTTCTAAAACAATACGCACGTGTTATACTTATGATTCCGTTTTTTCCAACTCTGCATTTATCAGATATAGTAAGTATAAAAAAAAAGAAACACACAATTAAATAAATGTCACCAACTTAAATCTTATGTATTTAATACCAGATATTTTCTGATATTCTAATTTTGCTATTGATAGTTTGTTGTTTGACTACCTACTTCTTTACGTTTGTTTATCTTACTTAAATTTTTATAACAGTAGAAGTAAAATTGATCAGGCACTATTCATATCTCAAACTTGGTGATCAACGAAGTGGATTATAAAAATTAATAAATATTAAATTGTAATAAAACTAAATTTGTTACAGATCACTTGAGATGCCAATAAAATACTGCACTAATTTCCTTGGTAATAAAATAGTTTGTTATAATTTACTGCATTGTACGAGTTTTTTTCTAAATGCTGTCGATATTGTGAACTCTGGACTGTAAAAGTTGCATAAATACTTTCACTACTACAACAGTCGTATGTCGTTATTTTACCATGCTACAAATTTCCTTCAGTGGTAAAATAAAATCAGAGTTAAAACCCACATGCTCGGTCATTTTATTTTATGTAGCCTTACCTTAAACCATGCTTTGCCAACCACCTCAAACTACAAAAAAGGAGAACAGAATATTTGTTTTGTCAATGAATTGGCTACTATTGCCACATCCCTTACTTACGACAATCTAACGGGGCAGCTGCGGGAATATGCAGGATTTTGGACAGGAACAATTTTAGCATTTATATATATGTTGGAATTGGTAAGTACGCTAAAGCCCATCCACTCTAGTGTACTACCCGATTTCATGTATGGAATCGCAGAGTACACTAGAGCCCATCTGCTGAAGTGTAATACGCGATATCACATAGGGATCATATTCAATAAATTACTATTTTGCCGGCAAAATTAACGTATTCGATTTGTAAACGACAATTCACTATTTTCGGTATTTCAGCCACACCTTGTTTATCACGGGTCACGTGTGGAATAATTACTGTAATGGTTTCATATTTGGACCAGTTGAAAAGGATTATTTTCAAACAAAATCGCATTTCCTGTGTAGTTTAATACCAATTCTGCTATATTATATCATGATTATTCACAACATATTTTGTTATTAACTCTGTTCACTTGAATTTTTTTTGCGTTGTTTTAGTAATTGTGGTGTGTAGAGACTATGTAAAGAAATTGACGAAAATTGGTACTTCCAGGCTTTACATACGTTGTGATGTCAATTCCCAACAGGTTGTGTTTAGTTTTATGTCAAATTCTGATGAAATGTTAGCAGCAAAATTCAACACCTTCGAAAACTAATTTTTATATCTATGCATTCATAATAATTGCTCGGAATGTGACACTGACACAAAATGGACTTGTTAGGCTTTCAAGAAGCAACGGACAGTTCTCACTATAAGATTATTGCTTGCAAAAAAATTTAAATTTTCAGTTAACAGAGGAGTTTTAAAAATGAGTGTTTTGCAGAACAATGGAAACTCAACTTGGCGGCTTGACATCCAAAGTTGACATAGCGCAGCTGAAGAGGTGGAGAGAAGAGAAGAAGAAGAAGAGACAAGAGAAACGGCTGAAGAGAGAGAAGCAAGCCAACAAGAGGAGGAGGAGGAGGAGGTGGTGGCAGAGGCAGAGCAGCACACCGTCAGCATCGCTGTCCCAGGCTCCATCCTCGACAACGCCCAGTCACGAGAACTGCGCACTTATCTGGCAGGCCAGATTGCGAGGGCTGCGTGCATCTTCGAAGTCGATGAGGTGCTGCTGCTGCTTACAAATACTGCAGTGCTCTCGCTAGTTTTATTTAGGTTATTAATCTTTCACTCCGCAGATCCCATCCAGTGTTTCAAGGGCAGCTGGGATATGGAGCATGTTAATACAATAGTTTGTAGTTTTAAACAGATTTACATCTGACACTTTAAGAGAATATACAACAAGTTAAAACAATATATAATATACCTAAATACATACATTAATTTAAAACTTGAAAAGATGCAAGCAATTAAATATTTTAACAATTAATTTAAAGAAATAGCCATTGTGAGGCAGTGCACAAATTAAAATAAAGTTCCAGGAAGTCAGGATACTTAACTACTACATAACAATTTCCACATAATATATTGGTCACAGCATTTATCAACCAGAGTAAAAAATAAGGGAGAATAAAAAGTTATCTTAAGTTTAAACAGTTTTATAATACAGTACTAAACATAGTTGCTTATATTCAGATGGTGTGGAATTAAATATCTTTATTCCGGCAAAATAAACTCCTTTCTGACAAAGTGAAAGGGACTCTGTAGTAGGGATTGGATCCTCGATACTCTTGATACTTTCTAGAATCAAGTATCGCACGAGAATATTCAAAAGTATCAAATTTTAACACCCATTTTCTTGTGTCACAGTTAGTGTACAAGTGTGCCATATTGTTTGGAACGTATACAACAATTTGGATAGTGTACCATACCTTTTGGAATGTGTACAATACTTTCGAAAAGTGTACTATAATTTAAGTAAAAGTGTACCATAATATACTATATTTTATTCATAGTATAATATTCACACAGCTGTGAGCACCTTGAGGTGGTTTTAGGCAACCCATACATACCAACCCGTACATACCACAATTATGATTTTTGACATTTACTTTTATGGTACATAATTCAGGTAGAATTAAAACGGGTTGAGAGTTACTTTAGTACTGAGTAGTTGCTGTACATCCAATACCCACCTACCACAATTATGTGCTACACCAAAATTTTTCGTTTAATTCATTTTCATCCAATTAATCACTTTTAATGTATATATTTCAGGTACAAAAAATAAGTAGAGAATTCGTGCGTGAGCGCCGATATGCACGAGCGAGTAAATTGAGTAGTTATTGTACATCCCACACACACACCATAATTATCTGATATAACTGCATTATTAAATATTCACAAAAATAATTACCATAATTATATGATACACCTGTCGTGGCATAGACCCCATATTCTGCTGGCTAGGCCATGACAGGTGTGTCATATAATTACAATATTTATTTAATGGTATAGTAATTTCCTTGAAGTTGCAAAATAAAATAAAATAAACTGCAAAATTGTAAAATAAGTATGTACTGAGCTATAATTTTCCTCCAAGTTTGATTGCAGCTTTCACTGTGGAAACGTAATTCTATAGAATCAAAGGCGACTGTGTTGGTTTATCATTGGTTCAGGATGTTTGGGTTACAAGCCGTCCACCATTTGTTTCCAGTGTAATGTGGGTTTCTATATAGTTTCTGTGTGTGTCAACGACATTAGTAATACGAGCAATTTTCTTGGCCAAGTTATTTTGTATCCATGACAATTTTAATTTGGTATTGAGAAAATGTAGTATCGACCCATCCCTATTCTGTAGGAATATGTAAATTACTGTTGTGTCTAGTTTCATAGTTATGCATCTCATTAGTTGATTCCAATTTCTGTGAGTTATTAGCAACAAAACAAAGTGGGGGGGGGGGGGTAGAGCATGTGCGTGCGTGTGGGGGGGGGGGGGGGTTTAATATTGCTCGTAGACGGTGGTGTGAGATAGGCGACTTTGAAAGATGCAATTTACGTGTCATTTTGAATTTTACACAGACACAATAGAACTGGCACCAGGAGCTCCCCGAATACAACCTACGATTTAAAGCAGACACAATAGCTTACGTCTATTCTGATAAGTAAAATATATAACGATCTACATGAAAGTAATTAACAATAGAAAATCTTACCCCAAATGATTTGTTTCAAAATAATCAACTTGCGTCGAAGCATAGAGCTTAATCCCATACCACTTTATATATATATATATATAATTTTTAAAATAATGGACATACTACAAATTTACGTAAAGTGTGGTAAATAGAGTAGACTTTTTAACACAAACTTTTTTGTATTTTTTCGTGAGTTGGCACCCCTGCAGTATCTGTTTCACGGCTATGCACCCCTCCCCTGCTATAATATTCAGAATGTGTTTTTCTAGTGTTGGCTTTCCCACTTCGGCTCGCCGGCCCTTAGCCCTCTCAATGCGTACCCCAAGAGATTTCGCCTGACTCGCTGTTGTTTCAACCTTACGTCAACAGGTTGACTATATGAGCAGCGAAATTAAAAAAAAAAATGTTACAAATCCCTGAAATCAAGCGCCCAATGTAAGCCCCAGTTTTTTTAAAATTCAAACATCAACTTTTAACTATAATCCAAGAAACTAATAAATAAAAAAAAACCATACAGAAATTCAAGACATATCTGATTTAATTCATTAAAACAGATTTGTTTTTTACAAGTATTCAAACAAGACATATTTTTAGTCGTCTAGCAAACAAAAAATACGTATTTCACTTGTAGTTTTTCTGACCCAGAATTTTTAGACAATACTATCATATAGGAAAATATAATATAATCTCAGTAAAGTTTATTATTCTACTACCTAAAAATGTTATTTACTCAAAATCTAACTTTATTGTATAAATCAGTTAATTTAGTGTTTATTCAGAATAGAGTTACGTTATTGTGTCTACTTTAAATCATATGTTGTATTCGGGGAGCTCCTGGTGTCATTTCTATTGTGTCTGTTTAAAAATCAAAATGTGAGTTTGAAAAATTTTTATTTGTCCGGGAAGTGCTACATCATTGTCTGTGTTGCGCTAATTAAATTGCACGCACTGCTTTGTAATGATACATTTTTTCTAGATATAATTCACGATATGTATGAGTAATGTATAAATCGTATTCTGAGTTTTTTTATTTCAACTCGCCCGCAAGCTCAACGTACATAAGTTGGTGCATGTCATACACTGACGCGATTCCTTCACCATCCTCCAAGGTGGACGGAGGTTGGCCGCGCTCCACGTAACGGGTTATAAGTATCTGCAAATCATATACTAACGTCATTCCTTCTCGCAGCCGGACAGACGTGTTTTGGGAGAGGTGCAATTTATTACACATGTTAATTACTTTCTTTTTACGTGTGGATTACGTTCCTCCTCGCTAGTTTTACAGCTCGACTTAAGTGCTACTCATTCATAAATCAAACTGACTTATTTTAATATCATTTCAGGTATATGATTGTGTGTGGTTTAAATAATATTCAGAGTTTTTTTGCTGTAAGATATCATTCACCAGGCTGAATCGTGTAAGATACGTGTAATTTGTACGGGTGAACTTGTTAATGTGTTTAGGAAGACTGTTGTGTAGTTAAAGTAATTTATAGGGGCATTTTGTTGTAAATCGTTAATTTCACACTCACGTAATTTTCGTAATTTAGTCAGTTTGCACTTGTCGACACCAGACGTCATTCACATAGTTAAAATTCTCTCTAGTGTAAATTATATTTCTAATCTCAAGACTCACATTATGTTTAAGACTCACGTAATTCCACTTATAATTCACGTAGTCGTTTGAAATTTGTGATTTGATGTGTGTAATTTATTCATATGTAGAACACACTGAAATTCTCTTAACATTTAATTGCATTCAGAAGCAGTCATCAATTGTTTGTCATTATTGATACGTAAATTGCATCTTTCAAAGTCGCCTATCTCACACCACCGTCTACGAGCAATATTCCACCAAAAAACATAAAAATTTACACTGAGGACACTCTTGCACTCAACTCAACACCTATACAACACATTGCAACCCACCACTCTGGTCAGTCGCCTCCAGGACACCACACCATCAACATCATACAGAGCTCCTGCTACCAATACAAGGAAAGAAAGGAGTATAAAATATAAAAAAAAAAATTGGATTAAAAATTATCCCTTTCAATCCATGTAACCCTTTCAATTAATTTAATTAACCCTTTGATATCGGTTTAACCCTTTCAACCAATCAAAAGTGAAGTAGGACCCGCCCGCCCCTATTACTTACAGTGCCAACACTGTAATGCAGAATACATCAGCCTCACCACCAACACACTCGGGCCAAGAATGAATGGCCGCAGAGCAGATACCAAACAAGCCATAGCTGGCAACGTCAATAACCTGCAGGACAAACCAGTTGTAGCACACGCAGCATCACACAACAAAGATTGTGATTCCTGCTACAGTACCAGAGTTGTGAGAGCCCTACCACCTTCAAGCAATAGCTGAGAACTCAGACACTGGGAAGTAGCTCACCAATTTATAACTAAATCCACGCAGCTTCCAGGCCTCAATATAAGATCACAGCTGCTACCACACTCATCAGCTATATTGGCAAGTTTTTAATTTTCCTGCCCCACCGTAGTTTGCCACCGGGCTGCTGCACCCTTCCACTATTCTGCAGTGTCCTACAACTTGCCGCCTGATGAAGCTGGCTTATCGCGATCGCACAACCATGTGGAAAATGTCATCCTTTGTGTGTGTGCGTGTTGATGAGTACTACACTGCGAATACTTGAATTCTTGTCCCTTTATATATTTTTCCCTGTATTCCTTGAGGGTGGACCCTGGGCATCGTGATGTGTATGTTGGTTGTGGTGGTGTTGCAGATAGTGGTGTACGACGACCTGGGGGACGTAGACAGTAACAGGAAGGTGGCAGTGGAGGAGGAGGTGTATGGTGTGAAGGCAGTGAGGAGGTGCTGTGCCCAGCTGGCGCGCATACTGCAGTACCTCGAATGCCCGCAGTACCTCCGCAAGCACTTCTTCCCCGTCCATGACGACCTCCAGTACGCCGGCCTCCTCAACCCTCTAGACGCCCCCCACCACCTCAGGCAGACTGACCAATTCCTCTACAGGTTAGATCTTCTCACTTAAAAATACAATAATCCATCTACCAAACATTAATTAAGTTTATTTAATTTCTATTTTACATTAATCTTTTCTCAAAAGTTTATCTTACTCATTTCATGCAATTTAAGTCAAACTGAAAATTTTTCCTAAATTATTTTAAGTATCTTATTTAGCCAATGCTATTTTCTTCTTCATTTTTTTTATAATCATACTTAAGTTGCTAGTATCTAATATGTATAAGGATATTGCAAATTATGATAATTTTGTTTTTGGGTATTCAGCATTGTAGTTGTGTTCTTTTTATTTTAACCAAAATTTTTATTCAAATTTTGTTGTGTTGCAAACAGCTAGGATGAAAGCAGGTCATCTTTTTATTAGTATCTTTGTAAATTTTAAGGTTAGGTTATTCTTCTGAATTATAGGGTTAGCTAGTTGTATTGTCTTGTGTTTGATTTCTCACCAACTTGGGTAGGAGCGGGTGTCTACACAAGAGACCTTCTCCCCCTCTAGAGTCAGGAAGCCGAGGCCCTATTTTCAGGGATAATTGGCTGATTGCAGGTTGTCTACGGACTTGACTTGCTGGGTAGACTGACTATCTGCCGAATAGTCTTGGGTGGTGCACGTTTAAGGGATGGCCGTGTAGTGGTGTGGACTGGCGCAGGCTGTCGGGCAAAACTGAAGGTGGAGCAACTGGTCGAGTTGCAGCTTGTTTAAGTCTTAGAGGAGTTGGTGACAATGGAGAGATAGTCTTTTGGTGTGGAGAAGCACCCCAGTATGTATCCTGTAGTAAACTCTGGTCAGACTTGGCTACTCGGATAGTGTACCCTTCCAGTGAGCTTGTCTGTTCTCTTACGGCACCTTCCTTCAGTTTTACACGCACAAAGGCTTTCCCAGCAGCTTTGCCTGCTGATGACCAGTTTCAGTGTAGGCTTTCCAGGCAGCCTTCTGTTAATAGTCAAGATAGCATCATAACCTCATTGGTAAGCCAATTACTAGTGTGTCATGTTTCTGGTTATACTGTTTGTTCAGCAATGCAATCAGGTGTTATTATTTGTCGTTAGCTATTTGCATCATTGATGCAAGTGTACGGGGTAAGACTGAGCAGATCTTCTGGAGAGTCAACCTCTCTCCAATACCAGTGTTCTGTTGGGCTCGCAGCCCCTTCCTGGGTATTCTGGTAGAGTGGGTTGTCGCTAGCACACCGTAGTCCCAAAGAAGATTTATAAAGTTGTAAGCATTCCATCTTTATATCCCCACCAAAGTTCATCCAAGAGGTGCAGGATGGTCGTGCAACCAAATGAACTGCCAATAGAGTAGACAGAAGCACCTGCACTCTGTCCTTAGTGGAGAGACTGACTATGCAAAGTGTCACTGAACGTCGTTGCCAGCTTCAAAGTGGTGTGAAATGTAGTAGCATCAGAACGCAAGGGTGGGGGAAACTAGAGATCCCCGAGAAAACCTACTGACCAGTGGCACCATCCAGCACATTTCCCACTTATGAAAACCTAGGAGTGAACTGGCCAGGGATTGAACCCAGTTCGCCTTGGTTGGCTAATCACTCACCCTCCGTAGCCCCTAGGGGGAGGGAGGGGGGTGAGAGAGAGAGGAAGAAAGCCAGCCAGTTTTCTGCATGGCTGGGTTGCACACTTGCAACCTCCGGTGGCAAGATGGGCAGAGAGATGCACGTCCAACACAAGTGTATGTGTGTGTGTGGCTGCTGCGCAGGCCCATCTGGATACGGCGGCAGTTACACAACACAACGTGGACCCAGTGGCATGCAACAGTGTTATGTTTATTCTGTGTGAGAGGGAGGCATCTGTGGCGGTGGTTACAATGTGAATTAACATTGTCCGTGGTGAATCATGTTTTGGCTGCAAAGAGCAATGTTGCAATTTGTATTATGATAGACATGCCATGGTACATTAGTTTAACACCTTGCTTGTGAGGGTTTTGTGATATAATTGATCTCTTGCAATGCTTAGGTCTGTGACCTTTTCCACGATGAGCAAATTTCAGGTTATCACAGATAGATTGTGATTCTGTGATTCAAATCCTTCTTGAGATCATATATGATTTAAAGTCACTGCTTCTCGTAGTGATGCTGTCCATCTCAAGGATAGGCTACTTTGCATTCAGGGGCAGGACACTGTGTAGTAGAGTTGTTAAGGAAGCATGGGCCATGAAGAGATCCCTATAAGGTGCTTAATTTTAGGCTTTTTGAAGTGCATGAAGCTGTTGACACCGTCCGGAGGCCAAGGGGTATCTTAGTGCCATGACATCATATATTGATGCCAGCCTGCATCTGCCGGTGGATCCTAAGCATAGTACCTCCCACTGATTCTTTCTACAGTCTAAAATATTTTTTTAAGGCAAAACCGTGGATTTCCTAATCTTAATTATCTCAGGAATCATATTTTTGGTCAGTTATATCCAGAGGTTGCGATGCAGTCAGTTATCTTTCCAGCTACAACCACGGAGCATGATTTATGGAAATTTGGGATTTTGGACTCAGAATGAATTTGAATATAAGTTTGGACATTTTAAATTTGAACTATGTATTTATAGAGCGTTAAGTGACAGACATTACTTACTGAAGAGTTGGGTAACTAGATGACTAGATCCTCTGCATTTCCTCTTAGTTAAAATATGTAAGGGAGAATGTGGAAGTTACTCAAATGCAGATTCTGTAAATTTTTGACATGTTTAACAGTAAGTATCATCACAATCAGTTTATCTCGAGGTACTGTTTCATGGAGTTTTTTTGTTTTCCTATGAGTTAATTTAATCCAACTAGTTCCTGTTTGAGTGGTGTAGATAGTTGTACGCCACAAGTTTTTTATGTGTATCTTGTAGTTTTATTGGTCTATTTTGTGTTTTGTCTACTTGAAGTGTTGCTTTGTTCTTGTGTGTGACCAGCCACACCATTAATTTCATTCACAATTTAAGTTAATTTTCCACCACCTCCTTTCAGATGTGGTTAGTGGACATAAAAATGCCGTACAGCAGTCATTTCAGAATAACTGAAAAAATGGTATTGATGGGCCAAAAAAATTGCATTTTTCTTATAAATCACTGTACAGATAAACTTTCAATTTTTTACACAGTAGGTCAAGAGTTAACTCCAATTGTGTCACTGAATTAAGAAAAACTGATGGGGGGGGGGGGGGGGGGGCAGTAAAAAAGGGATGCAAATGCAGGAAGAAATTTGTGTGACAAGGGTTGTTGATGCTGTGACAGTTACAGACAACCAGAAAGATACATACAATAGAAATTCTTTATTTGAACTAAGTGAGGCTAACTGTTATCCAAATCAAATCTATAATATCTATACTTCAATACTAATATTTATAACGAGGTAGTGTGAGTTTGTACGTTTCTTGGGTAATCTCAGAAACTACACGGCCGATTCTTATAATTCTTTCCCTGTTAGAAAGCTACATTCTTCCAGATGGACATAGGCTATATTAAATTTGAAAATAATTCCTTGGGAAATTTTAAATTTGTAAAACAAGTCGAAGAAAAATGAGCTACTTGTCTGCTTTCTAAGCATGCTCTACCAAAATCTTTAAAGATAAGTTGAAACAATGTTAGAAGAAATTGTGTATCTTAATATAAAAAAAATTATGCAAGTAGTGATGGGTAGTTGTAAGTTGTCGCGGGTAGTTGCAGGTTATTGCAAGTAGTAACGGGTAGTAACAGATAGTCATGGGTTGTCTGAGGTTGTCACAGGTAGTCTTATATATAGGTATGTAGACCTATTTCAATAACTCCATTAAACCTGAGTGAAGCAATGGTGGGCTGCTAGTTAAAAGATACATGGATGGTATGTAAATTAAAATGCATGTAGCAGCGAAGACTGCAGTGTTCTATGATGCTCCCTTCTCTTGCTACGCAACAACAGCATGCAGCAGTTGGATCAGTGTTAAGGCAGCCAGTGCTAGTCAGTAAAGAATGCTAAGAGTTGCATTAACAAATACTAACTCAGACCTGGAATACGTGTGTCCATAGATTTTCTGATTGCAAAAATGATACGTTACATTTTAAGCATGGCAGAATTGAATGGATCAGTCATTATCATGTGGGTTCATTAAATCAGAAAGTTAATTGTAAATTTTGTTTAATTAGTACCCAAAAAAATTTGAGATATTCAATTTTAGTTTGAAAGTGAAAACAAATTCATAATGAACTTCCCAAACCAAGATTAAGTTAAGTGTAATGAGAAGTACAGAAGTATGATAGTCAATGATGAGTACATAGTGAATTGTAGATGTGAGAGACCAAGGACAAGAACACCTAGTCAAGCAAAGACATCACAAAACGCTTTTCATTCTTAGAAATCTTGTAGATTCTGTACTTACTAAAATTGTCATGTTCGTTGGGATGATGCAAGCCCAGAAAAATCTCAGTAATGCAAGGCATTTTTATGCGTGTTTGGAGTGTAAATTAATTTCAAATTGCACACTGGTTTTGTCAACATAATTTTACATGGCAATTTTTTTACTCCATAAAATTGCATGTAATTAATTGCTTTTCCGTGCTTGTTGTAGGGAAGGCATAGTTTCGAACCTTCCTGCCAAAGCAGGTCACAGCTCTGTGAACGTGGGACTCCTCAAAGACATCTCGGTGAAGAAGGAGCTAACCCGTGGAATACGTGTCACAGTGAAGCTGTTGCCACAGAAAGAAGGCTCCAAGAAGCTGCGTGGGTTCGTGGTTGCACCATGTGTGCCCCGGGCGGACACTGGAGTGTACTGGGGCTACACTGTGCGCATCGCACATTCCCTAAGTGATGTATTTTGCCAGGTACCGTACCCAGGAGGCTACGATGTCACTGTGGGAACATCAGACAAGGGAGTGAGTGTTAATAGTCTCCAATCTGAAAGTCTGCTGCAGCACAAACACATTCTCATAGTGTTTGGGGGAGTCCAGGGCCTCGAAGCCGCTCTGGAAAGTGACGAGAAGTTAACAGTGGATGATCCTGCACTTCTGTTTGACCACTATCTCAACACGTGTCCTGGTCAAGGCTCTAGGACGATACGCACGGAGGAAGCCATCCTCATAAGCCTTGCAGTTCTCAGGCCTAAGTTCTCCCTGTGCCCTGAGAAAGAGAACTTTAAACACATTGTAAAAGACTAGGCAAACACATTCTGCTTACAACTAATGAATTCTGTGCATGTGGAATAATGTCCATAATATGTGAACAGTTTGTTGGGTCATACTTGTGAGACTGGCACAAGGAACCAGTTTACAAGACCATAAAATCACGACAGTAACAGAGCATTATATCTGTTTTTTCAAAAGCTGTTTCATATGTAGGGTAAGGTAAGATAATTTGCAGCACATGTAATTTTGCAACAATTTGTCGCTAGTGTTCTGCTGGATTCCTTTCCTCCTCTGAATTTTGTCCCTTGACCAAAATTTTGCACAGGCTTTAGTAAAGATCAAGTCTACCATTATAAAACATGAAAGCGTTATTTTGAATTTTACTCCATGCAAGTAGTGTGTGTCAGAGGTTGTTGGTGCAGAGCTTCTGGAAGGCATTGGTAGACAGCAGAGAGCCTCAGCACACTACGTGGTGGAGAGAGTTGCTAGATAGGAATTCAAGAGATCAACCAACATTCCTCGGTGGTGCAGGGCCTTATATATCCTACCTGCCGCCGACTCTACGGGGTATGTGGGTGGAGCTGCGCTTCTCCAGCGCCATCCTTCGGCTCGCGGCCGAAGTAGGTCGCTTCGTAATGTGGTCTCTGCGGCCCGCCCAGTGGTGCTTCACACTTCGAGGGGGGTTGGGCGACATCCAGGGCGAACAAAACAAGCCGAGTTGAGAGGTCATACACTGAACTGCAAGTAAGAAAGTTTGCATACAATTTGCAGAGTGTATAATTCAACACTTGTTTAATCCTAACAAAAAAACTGACGGCTAAATGTGGTCAAAATTTGAGGAATGCTACAATTCATGCCTACAAGTTCTTAAAAACCTGTCTGTAAACTATATCATAATGTCAAATCCTGTCATTTTTGAGGACTATTTAAATAATTTTGATGCCCCTTTTGTGAAAACTGGACATAAATGATTAGCATTCCAAGAGTCTGGAATGTCAATAAAATTGGACTTGCATAGGTTGTCAAACCAAGCAAAGTTGTCTAACAAGTTGGGAAGATATGTGTATAAGAGAAGTTACGGAGAATGGGGTCACACACACATGCGTGCACACACACACTCTCTCTCTCTCTCTGTAGGGTGTGCCTGTGCTTTATTCTGCCTATGATTACATTTAAGGGCATGGAAGTGGAACAGCTTGGAAAACAATGGCATGCTGATTTCTAATATCAGACTCTCTCCCTAGGGGTGGATAAACTCGCAACTATTTCTTGAGTGGTTCAAATTTTCAATTGGTTATGTTCCTGATGCAAGACCAATAGTTTTGCTAATGGATCCACGCAGGGCCTAATACAGGGCCAGAGCCATTACAAGTTTCTAAAGATAATCAAATTTATCTAACCATATTTCCTTCCCCACACAAGTCGCTTGTGACACCTGCTTGATGTGGGTGTTTTCAAGACTTTGGAGAGCAAATGGCGTGCTGTACAATCACAAAAAATGTCTACTGTGGTGGGCAGCCGACTACCTATATTTTTTTTTTACTTTTATGCAGGTGGGCTTTAGGTTTCCTTTTTTTTTCTTTCCATTTTTTGTACACTGGATTCTATTTTTCTTTTTGCTTCTTTTATGCCTGGCTGTCTTGTTTCTTCCATGCTGGAATATGACACTATCATTCCCCCAAAAAAAAAATGTGTGCACTTCTTCCCTTCGCCTCCCCCTGGAAGTAGTTGGCAATCCTCAGTGTTACAGGGAAATAAAGAGGCATGTATCTGTCGTAAAAATATGGACTGGGACTGTGCTGTGGAAGCTCTCTTGGTGCATGTAACTGCAGTGGAAGGAGGAATGGGGCTGTGACCCACAAAGCATATTTTATGACTGACAGCTTAAACCTCGCAGTGTAAGAAGCACGTGAATTTCCAGCATTCATCAATACACGTTTATTGCATAAGCACTGCCATGAAGCATTTGGAACAGGGATATGGATAAGAAGAAGAAAAAAAGCATGGTCACACACTGAGAGTGAGAGGGGGATATGAGGCGTAGGAGTGACGTAAGAGCAAGAGATGAAGTAACAGACAAACTGTTTTGCTACACTTCCCTCATCTCCAGGCAGTTTACGACTACCACTGTGCCTTCCGTAAGAATTTGATGCAAAACTCTCAACTTGGACGTTGTGGATTGCAGAATCAACCCACCTTAAAAAAAAGATTGCAAAGACATTACAGAAGAAACATTATGTGGAAACTGACGGTCGGGAATGTAGTGTGTTTCTAGTTCTTCGATGGATTCAGTGCTCAATCTGCAGATTTAATACCAGGGCATGTGCCAGAAATACTCGAATGATGACTAGTCTAGATGTGCAACACATATGAAGAAATTTCTGAATTATTGGATGACTGATTAGGCAAACTACTTGTTTGTTCAAATAATTTAATGTGTAAATTTAAAAAATGTGCAAATACAGTAAACTCCCGAATAACTGTGTTAATTGGGGCTAGAAAAAAAAAAGTGAATTTTTATTTAAAAACCTAGATAATTGAATTTGCACACTTTTGCTATTAATGGAACAGTGATATTGGCTCTGGCTCTGAAAATCGTGATAAACACGGTATCTATTATACATTTTGAAGTAAACACAAATCACCCACTGTATGTGCAAGATTTAAGTACACGATACTTATACTGATATTTATGTTGCACTGAGTGTAGTGTATTCATGGTGCATCGAGTATACACGGCCTTTTGCCGGTGCCAGGCGAGCGTGTTGGGCGGGCGACCAGGAGCAATAGATAAGCTGTCCATAGTTGTTTCGCTTGCTCAATGTGCATCACTCAGACCCGTCCTTTAGATGGCAGAGTTATGGAAAGAAAGTTTAGAATGCAATGCAATAAAGACTACACTATAACGGGACTTTAAATGAGGCAACCTGGCATTTAAACAATACAGTACAATCTCCATTAAAAAAATAACCATACAATACAAGAGCTTATTAAAATTTTATCGACTTACAAACACACACAAAAATTTAAAATCTCTGAAATGTTTAGATTTGTGTCAACATCTAAACACTTGATAAGAAAAACAGTACCTATCTTGAAAAAGGCTTCAATTATCCTTTTTTTTTTGCATCAGAATTTATGTTTTTGTTTATAACATGCCACGTTCAAATTATTTTATTATTTCTAACTTTGCCACTATAGTTTAAAGTGCCCTTCTACGCTTTATTGACGGTGCAAAAACGAGTGAACAATGACACGGGCCGGCAATCGATAACTGGCAATGCGTGTTTTGGTTGTGAAGAATTGGACCGGGGAGGGGGGTGGGGGCTGAGGTCACGTCCGAAACGGCAAATTTGTAAGTGTTTCACTTCGGAAGTTGTAGACAATCACTTGTTTAGCACTTGCAGTGACATATTTTTACATTAACAGTGTAAAATATTTTAATCTAAATTGAATGCTTAAAATGGACGTAATATTTCTACAATCATCACTGGAATGCTGCGCATATGTTAATAAATATGAACAAATTTATGCAATGACTTTTAAAAAATTTGTTGCAAAATATATAAACAAAGCACAACAGTTACCTGCTCTTTAAAACATGCCTAGTGTCTTTTATGAACAATTATTTGTTTTATAAAACATTCGCATGTGTTCATTTTGTATATGTTGCTAACATCCGCTGCTAGATATAAAATATAAAACACCAAATTACCAAATACGTCACCATTTTTGTATACAAAATCGGGTCACGTAATCATTTTGTCAACAAAATCTGCCATTTCTGACACGGCCCGAGATGAGTCAAGAGTCCAAGACGCTTCAATAGACAGAAATGGATGTCTCATGCAGGTAGGTCTCTGTGACACTGACAGTTTAAAGAGATAAATATCAGTTCATGCAGCACGGTGATAGATTTACCATACCACTGCTTGTCAAACAACACACTTTACAGCATTGCCTGATCGCCGCACAGATCAGCTGAAAACCAGTTAAGCGAATCATGATTAAGCGGGAGTGTACTGTATATGTTACTCTACAAGATTTTTTCTTTTCCATTAAGAATTAAAAGAATGTAAAAACTAGAATGATTGTTTTGTTACATAATGTTGACAAACTATACTGTTCCCACATATTCACGAGTCTTTTAACATGCACATAAGACATGGTCACACCGTAAAAATAAGAGTAGGCTGAGGACCTGTCACTCTGGCTAGGACGAGGTGAGAAGAGTTAGAATCTGAGATGCTGTGGAATGATGACGAGGGAGGAAAGGGAACACCCAAAGAAAATACCGAGACCACTATAGTGTCTGGTACACTCCCTACGAGAAACCCCCCATCGGAAAGTTTCCCTGGCAGGACCTGGAATTGAACCAGGACCTCAGGACAGACAACGACCAACCGAGACAAAAGTCTGTCCTTTTGGTTCTACAGATTTAAGACGAGTTACTATGGAGGTGTACTTGGCTAAGTTTCTGTACATTGCCTAGAAGTGGTGTTTTTCCTGCATGTCTGCAAGACATTTGTGGAAAATAAAAATATAAATGTAATCATGAAATAATATTGTAGGGACAAACGAGCTAGTAAAATTATTGTATTTCTTTGTGTATCGCCCACTTTATTTTTACTGAAAATTTGAAAAATAGGAAAAAACAGAAGCATTGGGGATATGTGAAAATATTTTTAAGAGACATACATCTAGGACTGTAAAATACAGTGTTAATTTAAATTTGTGCGTAAATCGAAGTTTATAGCCCCCAAACACAAAAATAGGATTTTACAATTGGAGATTGGTTTGGCGCTGTCGGGTGAGAGACAAGACGAACAATGACACAAATTACTTACTGATGATGTTGGCACCAGTGGTGCTTCCCAATCACCGCACTGTTGAGACTCAGGGATGCTGTGGGTTATGTGCATCAGTCTCACCCAAGCGTACTTACAATTTGCAATACTAAACTTTTAACACTTGAAAAACACATGCGGCTAGGACACTGTCACTACAAATAAAAGAGTGGAACACTGTGATAGTTGCCTTTATCGATACAGTTCATACAAATAACTTGCAAAACAATTTAATGATGAAACTCGGTCGTGTCTAGCTAAATCTGTTTGGGTCTCCCCAGCCCACAATTACTCTAGTGCACGCCTATATGAATGACTTCACCATGGTTCTTGAAAACACAATCTTCACAAGGGAAGGGAGACGACAGCCACCAGGGTGGACTGACGATTTTTCCCTGAAGATAGGACACAGACTTGCAAGATGAATCAACAGATGATACATAAACACGTGAGATTACTTGGCATCACTAGCGCAGACTCGTCAGAGCTCGCCTTCCAGCACATGGTTAGTGTGGTGGAGGCCTAAACACATAGCCGGCTAGGACGGTAGTAATATCACCATACACAAATTACAAAATTACATAAATATCAATGGAACAGGATGGGGCATGAGATGAGTAGCCACAATAAACACGCACATGTGACCTCTCAGACATCTTTCTCCTCCTCGGATTAAGTTTTGAAAAAGCGGCAAAGGCACAAATTATTTAAGTGGAAGCATAATGCTGGGGAATGTCTGGCAAAACGTATGCAATGCAAAGGTTAACCGGTATACTAAAAGTGTTATGGAAATCTACATCAGTGCTCAAAAGTTGTAGTGCATACGTGACCGTGTCTTACCTCGCCAGCTCTCCTCGACAGACTGTCCAGAGGCAAGCATCACCCAGACCTACCATGGCTGCCTACAGGGTTCACATAAGCGGAAGTGCTATGCACACCAAGTAAAATATTTTATTATTGAAAAATGAAAGGCACATTAGAAATTACAATATGAATTGACATTATACATATTAATTTGTAAGTTGTCATTTACTTTGAATGTCTTTTACTATGGTATTCTGGCCAGAGTAGAACTGTTCTTAATCTCTGCACAGCGCACGGTTTGAATTTATAACAAAACATTTTCCAATGTTGACAAACATACATTTTAAAACAAAATTCTGCAAAATATATAATTCAAAGTAAAATTCGAATGATTCTTGTATGCTGTAGTAATTAAATTCTTGCTGAACAGAAGCAGCATTGCAAATGGCTGCTTCATGTATGCACATCAGGAAGCGAGGCATTCTGCTACAAGCTGCTGTCTTGCCTCAGGATATCTGTCAGTTGCAGGCAGTCTCTTTCTCTTTTTTTTTTTTAAGCAGAACCATAAGATAAGATAATGTGAGTGCAATAAATAGAAAGTACAATGCACAAACACTTTTAGCAAACTTATAAATAATTCGGGAAATTGATAAAAATTAAAGGAGTATGCCAGCTCAATTTCAATGCTGTACTGAAGAATAATTTGCATTATGTTAGAAATAAACTTGCAAGTTAACAAATGTACTCTTGGTAGTATAGAAGATATTCAGAAACTGCAAGTCCCATGAATTGCATTTCATAACGTAAGGCTATTTTTTTGGTACGACTATTGAATTCCTGGAAAAGACTGGGAATTTTGTTATTGTTAAATGGAAATGTTAGGGAAATTTTATCCTGACATTGTTTAAGAATCAGCAGGCTTGTTTCGACTGGCAAGTTTATTTATGTTGGATGGACTTTTTTCTTTCTTCTTGTGATGTAAAGAACACTTTTTGATGTAACCCATTTATTGGCTTTGCCTAAGTTGAACAATAATTATACTAGGTGAGTTTTTGTCATAACACAAGAGTGTAATGAATTTTTACCAACTTTTATAAACTATATGAGATACAAGAATTTTCAGTAATTATAACAAACACACAATAACCACAGGTTCACATAAATGACTCATCTGTAATCATCAAAAACACAATCTAAAATGTTTAGTAATTTTAAGTTGCAAAATTTATTTATGCTATGTGCAGCATTTAAATTCAACAACTAAAAACAGTTTTTTTCCAAACTACTGCATTCAGTTTCAAATAGGTCAACATATCACTAAGGCATAAAATTTCATACATGCAATATTGAAGTCACACACACGCCTGCTCCACATGTATACCCAACTGCAATGTTTTGATGCTGTATGTCCTATAATATAAATGGCCCCATTTTATACTAGTGCTGAACTCCCCCAGCAGCACCAGGTTTACGCATAATTGTGTGGACAGGTGTATTGCTAGCTGGCAGCTTGTACTGTCACGATGTGTTCCTGCACAACTCTCTTCATGGTCGCTATGACCTTGCTCGGGTCCTCCGCTCCAGTTATGGCTGTCCCAGACACTATCATGTTGGCCCCGGCCTGCAACACACATTCTTCACTTTAGTCGCAACTGATGCAACAAAGTTAAAACTTGAATTTTACAGCGTGCTGTAACACAGAAGCTGAGGACTACTGCATGAGTGAGTGAAGAGATTTGGGCAACTCTGAACGTCGAGGTTTTGAGAGCCGATGGGAGTGAAGTGAGGTGAATATGGCGCAGTGCCAGAATGCAAGGACAGGGAAACAAGAAAAGCCAGAGAAAATCCATTGTCCGGCATGATTCCAACATGCGAAAATCTTTGGGCGAGCCTGTCGGAAATAGAACTTGGTTCACCTTGGTGGGAGGCAAGCAGTCAACCACTCCTGTGAGAGCTACTGCGGACTGAAGACTAGCTATAGAGGGTTTCAAATCACAATGGCAACAACTCTGTCTCGTACCAAGAAGTGTCCAGTCATGCTGAAATCTGGACTTGGACTATTGCCAATGCAGACTCTCTACACTAGAGAGATGCTGCAGTGAACACTGACAGACAGAAGCAAGCAACGAGTGATGTTGCACAAGCCGACAGAAAGCCTCAGTCAAGCAACACTCCTAGAGAATTCTGTTGAAAGATAAGTCCTGTAAAAAAATTATCTGTAAAATTAATAATTCCAGAAGACTGGTTTGTCTGCGTTCAATAAAAGTGGCTACTGTCTCATGTCTGCAGGGTACCAAGATGATTTCCCTTGCTCTTCTGATGCTACATGGCAATGTTTCTTTACATTTGGCGAGAGGATACGAAACGGCCTGCAAATAGATATTTAGTAGGGCTCCGAGAAAGTTGCTTCCAACGGGGAATGAACTATAGGCAGAATGATTTCACAGACGTTTGCCATTGCCATCTGCAGCATGGAGGTGAGTCACACCAAACAAAAAATTCCAAGGGTTAGTGGCAGGAACTGAAATCACTTGCCACGGTACAAAGACAACAGCAACTAGCCACATCACAACAAAAGTATTGTTCCATGACTGTTATAACACTTTGGAAGTACAAGTGTGGTAAAAGTAATGATGGTCATGCGACAAGATACGGTAGATGTCTATCAGTAAGATCCTAAAATTCTTGAAATAGAGTGTAAATAGGTTGCGACATTTCATTATAGCCATTTGCATATACCTACTGCTCACCCACTGTGATTTGTATTAGGTACATGTTATACGTTAATATTAGAGTTACATTTCTTTTTAAGATTAATTGATTTAGTATTTCTTTTTTCTAATAGCGTATAGCACATAATGCGAATCAAGCATGAAAATATTAAACAACATATATATCAAATTCCTTTTATAATCAAACATTTCGTATTACTCTTAGATGAAAATTATGACCCGAAAACCAAGATTTTATACACTAGGTGTGAGCCTACGTAAGGCAAAAATTTATAATTTAGAAAGTACATAACTCTGTACAGGGTCTTTTCTATTGAATTAAATTTATTTGTGAGCCAAGAGAAGGCAGCATAAAGAGAAAATGTTTGGCTATAAGTCAGGATGTTACAACAAGGTTCTATTCTAAAAGCACACCACTACTGAACTTATCTACAACAAACTAAGCAAAATTTTCAGCTGATGTTTTCGCTTTGTATTTTGAGCCTGCACTTACAAACATGTTAGTTTTTAGAAGCTTTCAACTAATTGGTCAGTTTCTGCTTCTAGTTTCTGTTCACAAATTAATGTCATATGACTAGAGACCTGAAAAAGTAGGTGTTATTATTTTTTTTTTTTTTCAGAAATATGTGTTATTTTTGTCAAAAATAGCTGGTATTTTCTTGTTACAAAAACACAGGTTTCTGCATGAGAATTGCTCCAATTTTAAATGCGCTCTTTATAAAGACATATATAATTTGAGACATGTCACTCACTATAGTCGTAAAACCTGAAATTGTTATTCCTCTTGATAAGCGGTGTTTTCTATCAAATGTTATTTCCGTGCAAAAATTCTAAACTCCCAGAGAAATATTCAGTTATGATTTTAATACAGGCAACGGTTCATCAACAGACAACATTGAAAACAAGTTCAGATTTTACTTAAGATTTAGTATTCTGCCTATCACCTGGAACAAACGGTCGCAATTTTCTGGCAAGGGAATACTGTTTCATGAAAAGAATAATGTGAACAATTTATACATAACTATAAAAGCACTGTTATAAAAAAAGTGCCTTGTACGAATAGCAAAAAAAATTAGAGAAATCTGCCTATACGTTTTGGAACTATCGAAACTTTCAACAATAGATATTTTCGTAAGGTGAAAAAACATTCATTTCTTCAAAACGTTTCATTTTTTACCACATATATTTACATAGAATGTGTATGATAAAAATACAGTTTACTGGACGAATGCAAGTTAAAATACGTGACAAATTGATAATTGATTTAAAACTATAGTCTACGTAAGTAAACACATTTTTCACCTCCGCACCGCTCGCTTTGTAAAAAATAAAGAATTGTTGGTTAAAACGTGACGATGATACGATATGAATGTAAACAATACATGAGTTCCATAGATAACATGGTGCTTGGGGGACGTCAACACTACAATGGCATGTTTTCCTAATGAATGAACATTTGCTGGGCTGCGAGTAGAATGTTCACTCAAAGTGAACTCATGTTATCTATGGTCATAAATACACGTGATGGAAAGTAAACATGTTTTCCTTTAATGTGATAAATCTAAGAAATCTACTGGCTAACGTATGCATGCATTCGTATTTGAATATCCAAAAAACACATAAAATACGTCTTAAAAAGCAATTATGTGACGTACAACAATAATGATTCACAAAAATACTACAGGATCGTGTACAATTAGTGAATTACAGCTGTAATTCTCAAAAATCACAAATTTTTTTTTTAATGTCAAAATTCGAGTAATTTTTTGCTTCTTTGCATTTGCTAATTTTTCAGGTCGCTACACATGACACAGTTATGTAAAGCACACAATTGTACACAATACACAGTCTACTTAATCATTATGTACATTCACACCACCAATCTACTCTATTCCTGTTCACTCTGCAAACATTTTGTTTGCTAGTTTTGCTTTCTTCAAAAACTCCTCACTGTAACACTTTTCGTGGCATACTTGTGAAGAAGTACTCTTCAGAACTGAAATGTTTTGAAGGGTTGTGTTGCTTATCGAAGACCTAAACTGAGTTCTGGTTTTTTTTTTTTACCACACTAAATATCTGCTCACACTCTGCATTACTGTGAGGGACCAGGATAATTGCTAACATGACTTTGGATAATCTGTTATATTTTAATGAATTGCCAGCATTTTTCATATTACCAACATTTGCCCAAGTGATGTCAACTGTTTCTTCCTTGGAAATTAAAGCAGACATTTCATCCATCTGCAATACTGCAAACTGTTTCTGAAGTTCATCAAGTGCTTCATCTCTCGACTCATTCCCATAAACCGGCAAAATAATGGGGAACAATTAAATGAAATGCCTAACATCAAACGAGGCACTTTCAATGTTTTATACTTGAACAACTTGTGATCTATGAAGAATTTCATTCTTCAGAGAAAATTTGTGGACTATGTAATCACAAGTAAAAACAAAATATTTCTTGACTGCTGAGAAAAACTGCACCTTTTCTTCATCTGGAAATGTACCAATGATCATTTGTGTAACACATCCCACAGCTAGATCACAATGCTGTTTTTGATTAACCTCATCATGGTAGTTGACTTCTAGTAAATCAACATTCTTGATTGCAGCTGCTCTTACAAACCTGGAATACAAGTCTTTCAACAACTGTAGCAAGATATGAATTTGTGGGCTTACAGATTACAACATCAAATTAATTTTGTCAAAGAGTGGAGTCACATTTAGCACACACAAGCAAAATGACTTGGTCTAGTGAAGTAGAAAGAAACAAGCAACTTCTATTCTCGACAGAGGATGGCGTTGTTCTTCAATGAGGTATGGCTTTTGTCCGTTACCAGTTTCTGCTTCTTTTCGATTGTGCTTACATCACAATCTGTTTTCCTCTTGGATGCTTTTTTGGTGTTCTTGCTACTGTTACTGTCACAGCTGGGATTTTTCTTCTGAATTTTGTACGTGAATAATGAATTCTGGTAAAGTCACGTCTTCCTTGAACAAACTTAGGAGTGGTTCCCATTGTTCTACAACTCTATACCTAAGACAACCACCTAGTCCACACATGCTTGACGATTTTCCTTGCTTCCTTGTTAATAAGTTCTTGGAACCTTTGTCTTGTTTATCTTTCAACAAAGCAACAAAACCATTTTTTTGCACCTACCATTACAACAGCATTGTCAGAACATAATGCTATGCAATGTTTAAATGGCACATTACAGCATTCAAGTTCTGAGAGCAAACTTTTTCTAGTATTTCTTCCAGCGCAATCACCGTGCAAGGAAGGAATTGAAAGCAGAGAATTCACTATTGCCCGGGTCCCCTGATCAAAGTAAGTTACAACAATAGGATACAATTTCGAGCCTGAATCATACTACCATCTGTAGCAAGACAAAACAGACCATTTGGCAAACTTGCTATGATATTAGACTTTGCATCTGAAGCCATTTCATTTACTATGGCAGACGTCTTTGTTCAACCACAGCTGTATCATCTAACAATTTCAGATTTGGGAAACATTTTCCTTAATAGTGGGCTAGCGTGATCTGCTACACTTACAGGATAATGTTATGTTCCACCAAAAATCCTGTAAATAAACATTCCACCCGAATAACATCATTCTCAATACTACTTGTTTGACCAAATAAACTACTAACTTTTTTGGTATCTTCTAGCAGTTTCTGGTTATTGACGTGTTTGGTACACTTCACGTGATTAGAAACGTTGTTTTTTGCACCATGAGAAATATTTATGTCACAACAATAAACACAACAAAACGCAAATTTTCCGCCTCTGTCAGACTTTAATATGCAGGGAAACAAAACAGGATATGCTGGTTGAAACTCTTGTACATATAGTTTCTTCTTGTCAGACATTTTACACAGACTGCAGCACTACCAAAAATTAATAAATGCTTACTTGAAGGATGCAGGAATCGCAGTCGTAGTCGTAAATAATTACTGCATGTTTCACACAAAGGCAAATACAGTGAAACCCTGTTAAGAAGTTCCTACTTAAGATGTTTTCCTGCTTAATAAATTGAA